>SCLH01002218.1:0-35756 GCA_004367855.1 Oikopleura vanhoeffeni | reverse complement strand
TTGAGCCAGGTAAAGGGTGTGAAAACCAGAAACGGAGAACTTCGTCCTCACACCCAATAGCCTATATAAAGGGCAATACTGTTGAGCGCTTTCACGGAAAAACTTGAGGAAAGGATATTCAGTTGCCTATATTTTCACTGATTGAAGATCAAGGAGTAAAATTACATAGTGAAATAACACGATAATTGTTTTAAATTTCGAAGTTTGTAACTAGATAACTGCGGAGAGAAAAAGACGGTTTCACTTCACGCTTCGTATATTCTTGAAAAATCATAACATTTTGTCACAAAAAATAAGTTACAAAATTTAGGAGTGGAATTTTAAACATGAACTGGTCTCAAAATTTGAAATATGAATATCTGTTGATTCGCTTGACAAGAACATATTTATTCATAGTCGCCGCGCGTCGAATATGATATGCTAGTAAAATT
Source organism: Oikopleura vanhoeffeni (assembly GCA_004367855.1). NCBI lineage: Eukaryota > Metazoa > Chordata > Appendicularia > Copelata > Oikopleuridae > Oikopleura > Oikopleura vanhoeffeni. The sequence continues at coordinate 35,325 of SCLH01002218.1, read as the reverse complement.
AAAAAACTCGTTAGCTAAATTCAGCTGAAATCACTCAAATCAGGTAGCACGATTATGTCTAATATGGATCATTTGGCTTTGTTCCGGCCTCTATTAGCGTGTATAAGATTGCCGTGCTCAAATCTTTTCGAAAAATAATTTTGTGAAAAATACTTTTTTTCATATTTGGGTTCAGAAACAATCACTGTGAAAAAATATTCTTCGTAGAAGACTGCAGATAAAAGTAAACTTATCGCAAAGAAGTCAAATCTTGCAATACCCATATAACTTGCTCCTCAGAATACGATGATATAGTATCGTCACACCAATAATTAATTACTAAGCAAATTTTGACGAATATCTAAAAAAGTTAGAAAAAATAACTTTCGAACGGCTTCCAATCGTATAAATTTCAACAATTGTCGGTAAATAACTATGCAAACTCTATACAGCAGTTTGTTTGTAGTCTGTGACGATGTGTTCAGTCTGCGCCCGTCTTGGCTTCCGCAAAATGTTTTGCCTTAGAAAGTCAAAAGGGTGAGGGGTTAAACTGTGCTTTTGTGAATGACCCAAATTCCATTACATTCGCGAGAAATCATATCGATCACTTCGTAAAAGTCGAATGTTTATTTGTTACTCAATGGGTCAATTACAATAATAACATAAAGTGTTAACCTATATCAGCCATGTCAAAAGTAGCAGTAAAACCTTAAAATAGTCCATTCTTAAATTATTGGAAAAGCTATGTGTCTTACATGTATCATCAATTAAAAAAATATCATGTTAAACCTTCACCATTAATATAGTTATGTTTGAATAATAGTATAATTCTTTTTCAACCTGAAGTATTAAAAGATCCTCATTGGTTAGCGTGGAAAGTAGAAAAGCAAAATGTATTATCACATGCTAAATGTTTGAAAAGATTGCGATATGTAATTTAACATCATCATTTTTCGATGTTCAAATCAATTTATTTCACCGCTGAAAAGTGGGCGAAATGACCCATTACCGAGTTATGTTTTTGCTGTGGACTTACGGGTGTCAAATCACAAATTTGCGCCTGTACTTGTTGTTTAGTTAAGACGGTTTTTTAATTGTTGTATAATTTGTTTTAAAGAAGTTAGTTTATGTAATTAAGGATATAAAGTGAATGTGGTAAATAGATCGATATCACATACATTCGCGAGAAATATATCGTCACTTCCTAAAAGCTGAAGTGTTATTTGTTACTAATGGGGTCATATTACACAATAAAAATGTTTACTGTATCTTAAGCATGCAAAGTAGCAGAAAACCTTAAATATCCATTCTTAAATTTTTGGAAAAATTGCGGTTTTTATGTAATTTTCAATTAAAAAAAAATATTTATGCTTAAAATACCTTCACCATTAATAATTTATTTTTCGAATAATTATCAAATTTTTTCAACCTGAAAATTATAACTTCAAACGCTCAGAGAGGATAATAGACTCCATGTTAGCGGAAATACGCCCAAAAACACACTAAACAATCTATGCACAGCTTATAAGCGATTTATATTTAACATTCATTTTTCGAGTCATAATCAAATTATTCTCACCCTAAAGTGCGAAATGACTCCATACGAGTTATTTTTTGCTTGACCTTACTGGTGTCAAATCACAATTTGGCCTGTAATTTTTTTTATTTAACGTTCTTTTAATTTATTTGAGTATTTTAAAAAAGTTAAGTTTATTAATTTTAAGGATATATGAAGGTGGTCTATAGTATCGATAAAATAAATGATTGTAATCCAATGGGAAATATGCATGGTGGTCGAATCGCCACTTTAGTCGATTCCGCAACTGGTATTGCAGCCGTCGCTGGGCGAGCAAACACGGACGTGGTCACCGTTGATTTAGCTGTTTCATATTTGAGGGGAATTGATGTGAATGACAGTGAAAAAATAATTATCGAAAGTACAGTGGATAAAGCGGGGAGAAAAATAACATTTGCAAGTTGTAAAATAAAAAATATGGATGAATCAAAAACCTTTGCTATTGGAAGGCAAACAGTGGTTGTTGTGGAAAATGAAGATAATCCAATTTTCACCGACGATGTAGAAGAATAGATTACCTTAAACATCAATGGCTAACATTTTTTCTTGTCTAATTTTAAAGACAGGCAAACTTCAAAAAATGATTATTTAAATTTAAAAAAAAATATTTCCGAAAAAACATCGACCGTATTTATTGGGGTTCAATTTCAATTCAAAACATATTTTGAATTACAATTAAGCAAAAAATATCGTAGTCGACAGAATTTTAAAGTTATTTTTTGAAGAAAATATCAATTTTTCATTATTTTTTGTCAGTCCAAACTTTATTTATTGAAATTAAAACTTAATTCTGTACAATCAAAATAATCTTCAAATTCAGAAAAAAAAATTACAATAAAATAATTTCAGAATGAAAAATTTGTTCGAAATTGTGACCAAATCTTTGCGAAAGGCTGCAGCTACAAAGTCTCAAGGGTTTATTGAAGCGGCTGTTATAAATAACTCAGAATTTCTCAATATAAAACCTGGTATGCTATTCAAAAGATCACCTTTTTCAGAATAAATTCGGATTTTAATATTGCACTGAATGAACTTAGATAACTTTTTTTAGAACACGCCACCAGTTTTGGTCATCTTTTAAGCCAGGAGACCTGTAGACCTGAAAATATACTTCCCTTGGTAGTTTTTTAAGAAAAAAGTTTGGCAATAATTTTCTGAACAAAAAGTTCTACTAGAATCCACTCTTTAAATTCTTACCGGTCAATTTCCGGCATAACCAGACATCCGGTGAAGAATGAAAAAAATTTGGTCTTAGAGTATTTACTTGGCCGTTTGAATTGTTCCGTTCTCAAATGGCAGCGACAAAACTGGGTGGGGTGTTCTTAAAAAAGTTACCTTAGTTATCCGTTTGTATATCACCAATATTTAATTTTTAGGATATTTTAAGACATCATATAAAATTGACCCGATACAAGATTGCAATCGATTAGGGCATGTTCATGCAGGCGTTTTAATATTGGTTCACAAAAAACTAATAAAATAAATATTACTTTTTAGTTAAATACAATTTAGTTTTAGACGGGTCATTTGAAATAAGTATAACGAAGCTTATACAAAATTATGAATTTCTCACCATTTGAGAAATCCAAAAAATGGAATGCAGGAATCGTTTTTTTTATAATTGAGATATTTTGTTCAAAGGGTTGGTATGAAGTAAAAAGTCGGGTATACGGTCAATTTTGAGACGTAATCACGATCTTATATATCGAAAATCCTCCCTACTGCGCCTTTTACACCAGTAGGCGTAACTATGGAGCCAGTGTCCAATCAGAATACTCGATTGTCGACTTAATTTAAGAATCCCGCTATTTCATCGGTCTCTTACGCCTACTGGTGTAAAAGGCGCAGTAGGGAGGATTTTCGATATACAGAATTTATATCATTATCTCTTATTTTTGGTAATAGATATTTTTATTTATAAAAATAAGGGCATAATTATATTTATTGAATCAATCTCCTTATTATAATGGTCCGACATGAGATCCTTTTTTCGATTTTCTGAAATAAGATCCTTTTTTTTTATTTATGAATTATGATCCGAATTTTAAGAATACGATCCTTTTTCTGGTTTACTGAAATAAGATCCTTATTTACAATCAAGTTAAAACGGCGCTTATTCTGGAACAATCCTTATTTTTGGAATAGGATCCGTATTTTGAATTTTTGAAATAAGAACCCTATGTTTTTTTTATAAATAAAATCCCTTATTTCCGAAGTTAAAAATGAATTTTAATAATGAATTGATTTAAGTCTTTACTCTAATAATGGGGTAACCAAGCCGCTACCGGGTGGTCCGAGTATCGATAATTATGCTGAAGAAAGTTACCATTCGGATTGTAAACCGGATCCGTCATTGACCGCGAAAACAACAAAAAATGTTAGAAATGCAGAATGTCTTATAATTTCTGCTGTCATATTTCTCGGATTTTCCTTCTGGCTTTATGTTTTTGTGACTGAAGAACAACTCTGAAAATGAGGGTCACGAATGGTTTAAACTTTTTAAATATAGCCTTAAAGCATCATACTAGCATTCTCCACCATTCGATTTTGGGCCAAAATCAATAATTTGCTTGCATTTTCAGATTTATAGTTTGTGTAAAATTCTATTGCGCGTTTATTATCTATATTTTTTTCGAAATTTTTTTTTTTCATAAAAAATCGAAATTTGTATGACAAAAAAACAGTTTTTCGTGAAAAAAAAACAGTTTTTTGGCTAAGTACAAACCTCTTAAAGTCTCATAACTGTGAATTATTTTTTTACTGAAAAATCATTAAGTTTCTGATTTGAGGTAGCAATAAAACAGTGGTGAAGGTGGCTCATGAAAAAAAAAATTTTTGAAAATTGTTTTGGAATTTAACTAGAGTAATTTTTGAAAATTTGGTTGAAAATTTTTCGAAAAAAAATTTTTTTGTGGGCGTTTTCAAACAATTTAAAATCAAAAAAAAAAATTTTTGAAAAATTTTTTCAAAAATTTTTGAAATTTTTTTTTGTTTAATTGTTTAAAACGCTCCACAAAAAATTTTTGTTTCGAAAAATTTTTCAACCATAATTTTCAAAAAATTAAAAAAACCTAAAATTATAGGGCCGCGAAAACCATAGATTAGAAAAATTAACTGAAAAAATAAATTCGCATTGAAAATTTCCATTTCAAAATAATTGCTAATATTATCGGTTAATACAATAATATATATAAAGGTTAATCGAATAAATTCGGCGATATTGCACTAGAATTATGATAGTTAAAAATCTGAATACTGTAGGGTTTCGCAAAATTCGGCGATATTGGGCCGCCGATTTTATTTAAGTTACTACGATCGAAATAATTCGCGCTTCTAATTTTGATAAAAGGAGCGCTTAACTAGATTTCGAGCAAACCCTATTTTCATTCTAAAAGTATATCCGAGAAACAAGAGCGAAGAAACAAAACGAGACATATTTGAATTAAGTTAAGTAGCTATTCTTATAGTTCCACTAATAATCCCCAAAAAAAACGTTTAAAATTTTGAACCATAAATGGAGAAATTTTTCAAAATATTTCCAAATATTTTGACCCAAAAAATTCCCAAATATTCATATATTTTTCAATAGCATAGAAAAATTATTGTCCACCCTATGCAAAAGTAAATGCATTGAAGGAGTGTTTTTCGCTCTTGATTGAACAAAAGTTAATTGAAAAAAAAAAATAGTTGAACAAAAATAAGCATTTTTTTGATAATATCGGAACTTTTTTGAAAATTCTCATATTTGTCCGAATTCGAAATTTAATTCGAAACTCAAAATTTTCTTAAAAAGCAAATAATTTCGAAAATTCTGTATTAAAAGTTGGCTTGATTATGGAGCATTTACTTGAGACCTAGTTTATCAAGATCCATTCCCGGTCATCCATATCTGTCCAAAATGCACCACCCCCTGATCAAGGCTTGCAGTATTTGATTCAACAAATCGAAAATTTTCTATAATTTTCAAGGAAAGTATGCTTTTGGTAGCTTCAAAATAGCTGTTTTGACCACTAGGGGAAAATTTCCAACATAAAGGTCCATTTGAGCCCCGAAGGCCGAAAAAGAATTTTATGTTTGAAATTTAATATTGTTTAAATGAACTCCGAAGGCCGATAAAGAAGGGTCTTAATTTATTATGTTGAAAATAAGCGCCCAAATCGGCCGAAGGCCGATAAAGCAGGATGTATATTTTAATTTAATTTGTTGAAATGGAAGTCAAATCGCATTTGAGATCATTTTCTTAAACAAATTTAAATTTCACATTAACCCCCTTTATCGGACTTCGATCCGATTTTGGGTAATTTTTCAACAAAATTTCAAAACAAGAAATCCCTTCTTATCGCTTCGGCATGGGTCATTTTCAACAAAATTGAATTTCGAAAAAATACACAATATACGCGCCTTTCGGGACTCCATTTTTTCAGCGAATATAAATAAAAAACCATAAAATCACTCATTTCATTATGGATTTCCTAAATTTTTTTCGTGTTGCAATTTTGTGATGTTTAAACTATTTAAGAGAATTTTGAAATTTTTCTGAGTATTGTTTCTACAACGGAAAAAAAAAATTTGCTGAAAATTTTTTGCAGACGTTTTAGACAATATAAAAAATGAAAAAAAAATTTCGAAAAAAAAAATTTTTTCGAAATTTTTCATTTTTTAAATTGTCTAAAACTTCTGCAAAAAAATTTTCACAAAATTTTTTTCCATTGTGTGAAAAATTACTCAGAAAAAATTTTCCAAAATTCTCAAAAAAAGTGTATATGACACCATCACTGAGATTATGACCAAAAAACTCTACTAACTAAGTTCAAAGAGCGGTTAATTTGATAAAAAATATTTTTGTCGGATCAAACGCGGCATCCCTTTTTTCTCACTTTTACGTTTTTTTCTCGAAAATCGACGGTTTTGGAGCCAATAAAAAATCATAAATTTTGAATTTTTTTTATTTTTTTCAAAACATCTGTTATTCTTCATAATGACGTGACCCCAAAAAACTATCGATTGCATCTTTTTTATAGTTAATAAATACTAAAAACCCAGAAAAATCGCCTCTAGTTTGATCACGTGATACTAAAAAAAATTTTCATAATTTTTTTTTCCATTTGGCAATATATTATGCACCCCCAATAAGTTCGAAACAATCCACCATTATTTCTTATTAAGTCAAATTAATGGTGGAAAGCTTATCATAGCCTATTTCATAGGTGGTTTTTAGAGAATACAAGACTTTCACGACTACCGGACCTACCGAAAATCCGCCATTACCGGTCAACCGGTCTGAAACTCAGAAAATAAAATCGACCAAGGCACGCGGAATTAAATTCTCTATCTGCCAATTTATGGTGTCATAGGGTTTTCAAATACGAGAAAGCCGTAAAAGTCTTGTATCTCCTAAAAAAACCACCATTAGCTAATAAATTTTATAGGGCGCTTAAAATTCCCAAAACGTGTATAAAGCTAATCCTACTGTTAAAATATCAGTCTGAAAAATTAAAATAATGAAAATGACTGTATAGGGACAATATGATTAAACCCTTTAAAAGTTTGGATTAAAAATAATTTTGATTTGAGTTTATATTATAAATTATGTCCTTATAAACTTTCTAAAGACAGCATTTATAAAATTTTAAAACAATTCTGAAGAACCTTGTAAAGTAAAAAAATCCTCACTTTTAAAATAATTGCGCAATTATGTTTTTATACCATAAATTATGGTCCTTAATATAACCATAGTGTTTATAAACTAAAATCACACTCCGTTATATTAATTTTTACTGTTGGAAACTGTCTTAAGGGGGTAGCCAGCTATGTGCAGACTGGCTCAATTTAACTACGAAATAATTTAGTTGGTTTATTTTTGTGCTTATTATCGTTAGCTGAACCAGAATAAATGTGTATCAGCTCATTAAAATATTTTTATCTATTTAAGGAAAGATTTGAGTTCGAACTTTTAATTTTTGAATTCGTAAAATTTCCAAAAAAATTCAAAAACTTAATAAAATTTCACGCATTTTCACCCAAAATTTTTTTGTTTTTTTCTGAAATCTGTCAATGAAATTAAAAAAAATAGCCACTTAACTTTTTCATGCATGTTTACATATTTTCTGACTGCTGTTTAAAAAATCATAACAGTTCATTTGTCATTTTGTCGACTGTTTATAGAAAATATTATGAAAAAATTTTAGCAAATCAATCCAAAATTGTTATTAATTATGCTTTTAAATTCTCCTGAAAAACATGCCAAATTAGTTGTGTAAGTGTCTGATCTATGATTTTCCGTATTTCAACCGATGAAGGTCAATCGAATATCGTTTCTGAGCTACTGATGAAATTACAACACTTGTTTGACACCGTTTGTGCCAATTGACACGCAATTTATAAAATTTATTTAATTCAAAAATCTCATATAAATTTCGGTTAATATCTTTTCTTTTCAATCAGGAGATTTTTGATATTTAACGCATTGAAGGTCAATTTTTTTCCTAAAAAGCTGTTTTCTCTTATTTCAAGAAAAAAATTTCATATTAAGAAATTTTTCATATGGATAATGATTCTTCCACTAATTAGCGCATAACACCCGAAAATGCCTGAGGTTTATGAATATCGCCTTCAAAAAAAAAATTCTCACATCGGTCAAGTTGGAAATGGAGTTAAATGAAAAGTGGTTTTCATATTTTTACAGATACTTAAGGGGTATATCTGTCTGATTAATGAAGGCCTAGAGCATAAAAATGCTCCAAATTGATACGGGTGATAATTAAGTGTACTAAGAACCAAATCATCAAAAAAAAAATTTCGAAATTTCGCATTTTTTCGATTTTCTCAGTATTTTTAAAAGATGATGTTAAAAATAACGTTTGCTCGAATTTGACCACTAAAACTTCAAAATATCGCCTTGACGTAAGCCAACTTTCTCATCAGTGTTTCACTGGCTTTCTTTGAGCCTACTTTCGAAAAATCAAGCACTTTTTTTTGTCGAAATTTTTTGGAAAATGACCAAAAAATCATATTTCGAGTTTAGCTGAAATTCCAAAAAGCTCGTCTTAATCTCTTACAAATGTTCTGGAGAATACTTGATAAAAATTGAGCCATTTGCAAATAATCTTCGGAGGAGATAGATTTTGAAGCTGAAATTGTGAAAAATCTCGTTATTTGGCGTTCTAGAATTGTTCAGTCGCCGGATCGATAAAAACTCGTCTAAAAGATTGGCATACTACCGTTACGTGATCTGTGAAAATTTGAGCTAATTTGATATAACCGTCTGGAGGGAGATAGATTTTTCAGTTTGGAAAATCACCTTGTTACGATACTGTACTATTGGTGTAATGTCAAAAAATTTGTGATACATTTTTTCGAAAGATGAAGATAGATCTAACAAATAGCATTTTCGGTTTGCTCATACGCTTTAGTTTTCAATATATCATCGTGAATATGTCGAATTATCCAGTATACCCCCTTAAGTAGTGAGAAATATAAAATATAAACGTTTGCAAGAATGACACTTTATTAGAGACTAAAAAATAAAATAAAAATTTCACATTTTTTTTTACTTCAAAAATCATCTCAAAAAACCAAATCTGCCACATCGCTGCTACCCCTAATTTGTTTCTATTGATAAATTAAAAAAAATTAAATTCAAAATTACGAAATTGGAATAATAATAATTTTGTGAACCATCAAATAGCTTTAATCGTCGATTCTCAAACTACTGTTGCTCTCATGACTGGTCGAAATAAGCTAGGTGGCGTGAGCGTTGATTTATCCCTAAATTGCCTGGAGCCAATTGACTCCAATATCCATTCCGAAATTATTCTAGAAAGTGAAGTAGAGCAAGAAGGTCGAAGTTTATCTTTTATTTCTTGTAAAATAAAAAGTTCAGATGAAAATATTTTATTTGCTACTGGTTATCATACAAAATTTATGCATCCTTTGTCCAGAGGACTCTTCAAAGAATTAATTTAAAAAAATATATTGAGCATTCTTCATAAATTATTATTTACCTGTTCATAGACATTACAAAGATATTCACTGTTTTATATAGTTTTTTTATTGGGAAATTAAATCTTCAGATATCAATAATTACTTTTCAATTGATAAAAATGTCTTTGGATGTTTAGTGGGACTTTTCGGAAATCAGACTGTTGTATCGATTGTTTAAAATAAAACCATTTTTTAATTTTTGTAATAAAATCTATATTTTTTTTTCTGAAATAAGATCCTTATGTTGTGTTTTTGAAAAATAAAATCCCTTTTCATTAATGTTTTGATTTGAAATTCTATATTGACAAAACTTCACTGATTTTTATTAACCTGTTCCTGGACATCACAAAAATAGTCACTGTTTTTAAGGATTTTAACCCCCACCTGCACCGCTGCGTTTTAAAACACAGAGACCAAAAATATTTTAGTGAAGTATCTTTTTGGCCACCGGAATATTGGAACAGACCCCCGAAAGTTCCCCTTATTTTCAATTCCAAGAATTTTGTTTCAGAAATTGCTCATCAGACCGGAAATGCATTATGTGGATGCAATTTTTTGTTTTATGTAGTTAAAACTGCACTGGAACCAGATAATAATTTACAAATATACTTATAAGAGTAACTTTCGAAGAGGGATTTGACATTTCTTATTTTGACACCCGGCGCCATGGCATTTGACACCCGGCGCGCCACCTGGTGGTGAAAAAACTATTTTCTTCTATCTCGTGACTGGGACCAAATTTGAACCTTTGAATAAACTTATGCGGGTAGTTTTTCAAGCGAAAATGTTTTGCATTATTTTTGTTTTGTTATCCAACACCACCTGGTTAATTTACCTCGATTTCTGAAATGTTATTTTTTGAAATCAGCCATTTTTGAGATAACATACTCATCGTGTTTTTTAAATCACTCAGGTGCATGTAAGTAATATAACATCGCGTGCAGGTGGGGGTTAACTATACAATTCATTAAAAAAACTTTGTTGGCAATGATGTATAAATTCTCATAATTTTAAGATTAAGATGACAGTATCTACAGAGGTACCTGTCGCCCCAATCGAAAATATAAAAACGGAAATCGATATTATCCCGGAAAAACCTCAGATCGAATCAAAATGGCAAATTGCAAAAAGAAATGTAACATCTTCAAATAGCGGTCTTCAGCCAAGACCAAGGCACGGTCACAGAGTAGTCTCGATAAGAGGTCTCATTTTACTGGAATGGATTTTCAAAATAATTAAAAGGTTTTGCCGGAAATGTCCGGATCAATAAACTTGGAAAATGTTTTCGTGTGTTTCAGTTTTGAAATTTTTGGCCATTTTCGAGAAGTCGGTGCATATATGAACAAAACTATACACTAAAAAATATACGAATGTAATTTTTTGAGATTATTTTGATTTCCAAAAACCATAATATTGTAGCGTGTATATATTCTTAATTTTTCCCTATAGTTTTTCCCCCTTTATTTTCACCTAAGCAAAACGAAAAAAACAAGATTCTCGTCGAAAACACGACGGTATTAACAAGTTGGAAATCTAAATACATTTTTCGATCTTCAACTTTTTCGCCCAGATCAAAGATTAGGATTTCTAGGCTTCTACTTTCGTGTTTGGCTCCCGTTTGACAATGAAAGCACCGGATATCATTATTTTGACCAATAAGAGCTTCAAAAATAAGTTCGAACGCGAAAGTAGTGGCCTAGCGATCCACCTTTTCAGATGTGTTCTTTATTCAACAACATTAGAAAACAACTGTGGTTTTTGTCTATATGAGAGTCATATTATGATTAAAACCTGTTTTCATTTAATTTTCGCATGTTGTTTAATAATAAGGACGATATGGGCGAAAAAAAGCCTTTTCTCTTGTTAAAATTTCTAATTTAAAACGAAGATAAAGTTTCAAATTATTTGAAAATCTTGCAAAAAGTTCGGTGGTGGCAATGGCGAAGTTATGGATGATTTAATGGTATATTCTACCGAAAATGGGAATTGGTTTCAACCCTCTTGTAACGGTGACGTTCCACCCGGTGTAGCCGCCCATGGCATGATTGCTGACGGGACCAGAATTATTATTCACGGAGGAATGATGGAATATGGAAAACAGACAAATCAAATGTACGAGCTACAAGCGTCAAAATGGGAATGGAAAAAGTTATCGCAAAAAGGAACCAAAAACTCGGAAATACCGAGTGCTAGAATGTGTCACAGGTTGGGGAAGAGATTTTTTTGGGAAAAAAATACACTCCTTACAAAATTAATTGATATTTCGAACAGTACTGTGATTTCTGTCTATAAGGACACCCTCTATAAGGACAATTTGGGAAAATCTCACCTGTCCTTATAGACAGAAATCACAGTATCGAAGTCCTTGTTTTTAGATAGCGTAATGTGGTTTCTGTCCATAAATACCTCCTTTATAAGGACATTTTCAAGTAAATAGCCAAAACCTACGCTTTTATATTTACGAAAATATCTATAAAACACCTCTTTTTCGTAAAAATATGGGTGTAGAGTAACAAGACTTCTGGTGAAGAATCAACCAAATTAGATCCTTAAAGTTTTATCTTGGCTTTTGGATGCAAAATCCTGACCTAAGGACAATTTGGGAAATCTAACTTGTCCGTATAGACAGAAACTACCGTGGGTTTGATCTATAAACCACCTTTATGAGGACAATATCCATTATGATCCCATTTATAACTGGCTCTGATTTGTCAGATGCCTCAAATTTCTTGGTGAGATAGATGGAACTGGTACTTACCAATTTTTTTGAATCAAATTTCAGTTTATTTATTTTCACATCGAAAAATACTTCGACAAAATTCCAAAAGCGCGAAATTTCAAAATCCCAAAAAAGTTTTAACTCACTTGGAAGTAAAATCGTTTTATTTGGTGGAGTTACAAATCGTTCAGACGCTCCTGAACGTGTTTTCAAACCAGATTATTTGAATGATATTTATTTTCTTGATTTGAAAAGTGGATCTGGTGTTCAAAATTGGCTAAAACCAGAATGTACTGGGCAGGAAAAGGTTAACTATTTTCGTCCGAAAATTGTTGTAAGAAATTTGAAAAAAAGTCTCATTTTACTTGATAAAAAATTTATTTTGTATCACAAATTAGTTTTCAATTTGAGAGGCAAAACTAAACTTATGTGTTTATTATTAATAACTAATACAGAACTAACTCTGGTAAATAAAGATTATTATACTACCTCTTAGTATTCGACCCGAAATATGACCGTTAAAACAAAACAAAATTTTACAAATGGTCCAAATTTGGATAAAACCTACATTATTTTGAAAAACCGCGATCTCTTATAGGCAGCGGAAACCCTACAGACTAAACTAAAACCGATAAAAAATCTTTGCTATCGGGGGATGTTATCGCCACCGAAAAAAACTATTCCGAGCAAAAATTTGTTTTCGGCTATCTAGTGGTCCGAAAAAGAGTTTCAAAAGCCCTAATTTTCAGCGCTGATTTCAATTTTCATCAATAAAATTAATTTTTTTGATTTTTATGATAAAGACCGTTTTCTCCTTTGAATTCGGCCCATCAAGTTCAAAATATGGAAATTTGCCCGCTGCGCATTCTACCTATATGACAGCTTATATAAAAATAAAACGACCAATTTTTCGAAAATTAATTCAATTTTCAAAGACCATAAAAATGTAGCCTATATCAATAAAATTATCGACAAAATAGTGAATCTTTCCAGGGACCTTCTGCAAGAGAATCTCATTCTTCTGTAGTTTATAAGCCCGAGGGTAGGGCGCCAATGCTAGTTGTTTATGGTGGAAAAGATATGCATTCTCGTCTTGGAGACATTTTCTCTCTTGATACCGGGTCCAATTCTTGGACTGAATTGAAACCTCTAGGAATTTCACCACCACCAAGATCTATGCATTCTGCAGTATTAATTTCAGGAACAGTGATTACCATTTTTTAAAGATACAGAAGAAATCTTCAAAAATACTCTTCTAACCTTAAAACCAAAAAAAAACATCTGGTCTACCTTAGCCGTCTGGAGCAACATTCAATAATATTTAAATTGCAAATGCCAATTTTTCTCATTATTTTTAAATGGGTCTCATAAAAAAAATAGATCGGTCCTGGTACATACGATCTTTCTAAAATTTTGGGGTATAATAAACTTTTTAAGCTACGTCTCACTGCAGAGCCGTTTTTCCGATTTTTTAACGGTTATTTAAGGTTTTTTTTCTGAGCGAAAACAGAATAATTTTTGGGAAATGTCCGGTAAAAAACGGAAATTCAAACACGGCTCTGCAGTGCAACATCCTTCAACGTTATATTATGACCCAAAATACGTATATGCCTATTTCGCTTGACTTCTTTCGTTACTGTAGACGTCAACCACTTTTGAAATTTGTGGGATTTATTAGTTTATATTTTTTGTTGAATATAAAATACTTATTTCATAAAAATATAATTTTTTTGACTAGTTTCGGTTTATTAACCATCATCAGAATGCACAGAAATACAAAAAACAGATTAACAAAAACTTTTGCAGAGTAATTTTGCAAAATAATAGCAAGGGCTGCAAGTATTTTGCGAAATTAAAAGCCGTTAGTGTCACCATGTTATTCGTGACGAATGCGTCAAAGAAATTTCGTATTAATTTGGCGGATCTATGTTTAACTTGTTTGTTTGATTATGGTTTTTCTAAAGTTATCATAAGTCCCTCAAATGTTTTACCTTCATTTTTCGAAGAAAGATTTTTTCTTATAAATTCGAAATGCTCTATGTAATGAAGACGACGTTCAGTAGCGCTTGGTTCGCTACCATGAGATAAAAATAATGATTCTTGAAATTGTTCACAGTCAATTGTGTGTCTATAGACCCAGCTATCTCTTCTAGTTCTGTGTTGAAATATTCGGGATTTGTATATTTTTTCTGTTTCTCCGATATAAATTATACCACAGTCGCAAATGAATCTATAACATGAATTTGGTGTGAACAATTTCTCATTTTCTGCTTTTAATCTAGGTAAAATAATGTTTTCAGGGGAGTTCTGATACATATATTTAATCTAAATTTGGGAGTATATTTTCTTAGTATACTGTATATTTCGGAGGCAATTTTTGAACATTTAAAACTTGTATACTGTATACTAAGAGAGTAAAAAACCATTTCGGGGTCATTTTTTCCTCTTCCCAAGCAATTTTATTAGGACTAGGTTTGAAATTTCTGAGTTTTATTTCCTCAATTTTCTTATTTATCACGGTTTTAGGGTAGGAATTATCACTAAAAATAGTTTTCAAATTTTCTAATGCATTTTCCCTATTTTCAAAACTAGAGATACAGTTAGTTTATTAGTTTTAACTTAAAATAACTGCTTGTTAAAATTTCGAATTTTATCAAAAATTTGATTAACGATTTCAGCTCTCTAGCTCCATTATTCGAATTTTTTAGACGAAAATTTTTCTAAGAAGACAACTTTGAAAATTTTAACCGCGTTCACTTAGGTAATTTTTTTTTAGGTTAACCCACCCTAGTCATGACGATTACGGGAAAACCATAGGTGATATTGAGAAACGGTTTTTTGCGTTCAAAATTTTCCTTTTTTATCGGACAACCGGTTCACCGGTAACCGGAGATCTATTATATAACCATTTTCAGTATAAATTTTGAGAAAAAAAAAAAAGTCCCAGAAATCTACGTTAATATCTTGTGTAGATAATCGTAGTATAAGAACGAAGAACATAAAAAGATCAACTTCCCGGCTGATTTAAAAAAAAAAAATTGGCCCACCGAGATTCGAACCTACCAAAATTACTTTCCGTTTTTATCCGGTGAACCGGATGTCAAATCAACTTGATAAAATTTCTCTATTGAGCTTTTTTAGTTGGCAGTTGAATGGAAAAAAACATTTCTCGATTGCTTCTTTGCTCTTTTTTATTGGTCCACCGGTTTACTGGTAACCGGATGTCTATTATATAGGGATTTTCAGTATAAAATTTTAGGAAAAAATCGAAACTTGTTTTTTTCTTCCAGAAATTCATCAAAAATATCGTTCAAGCAGTTAATTTATAGACAGTCGTAATATTAGGATAAACAAACATAAAATTTTAACTTTCCGGCTGATTTTTAGAAAAAAAAATTGGGCCCACCGAGATTCGAACATTCCAAAAAATTACATTCCGGTTTATATCCGGGAAACCATTTCTCGATATCATCTATGGTTTTCCCGCAATCGTCATGACGCGTCATGAGAAAGGTGGTGCCCTTAATAAAAAAAACTACCTTAAAAACTACTTAAAAGTCTAAAGACAAATGTGACTATTTTTAAATTTCACATTTGTCAATCACTACCTAGGAAATCGTATGGTTGTCATCGGTGGTCTTATCCCGATCTCTGATGAAATACAGAAATTGCACCATGGAGATGATCCTTCAGGAAAATCAGTTTGGAAATCAGATAATTCAATGCATGTACTTGATTTAGACGCCGACGAGTGGCTTGAAAAAGGCATACAGGGTGAAATTCCTGAAGCCATCCCCTCTTTGAGGTCTGGTGCAGCAGCTACATTAATTGAATCTCGAATTTATCTTTTTGCTGGGAAAGAAAACGATAAAAATTGTACTAATGAAATGTGCTATCTTGAGACAAGTGTACCAGCAAAGCCAACAAATGTACGATTAATTAAAGGTAAATACGATTTTAATTTTAACCCTTGGAGGATCCACGTCGATTAATCGGCTCAAGAAATTTAGACCCTTAAAAATTTAGACCCTTAAAAATGCTATAAAAATACTTTACAGATTTTTTATAAAATTCCTACATGAAAATAATAATCAAAAATTTTTATTACCAACGGTTCTAAAGTCACTTTATCGTATTTTCTTGCCGATTTCTGAAAACTGATTGTTTTTTGACGAAATCAGTTTGTAGGAAAGTCTTCTTGTTAGTCATAAATATGAACAAACTGTCTCAGCAATACGTAGAACTTATTTTTTTAAGTGAATTGTCGAAATCTCTGATCTCAAATTCCGGTGGAATACAGTTAATTAAGGGCCTCGGTGCTATTTGACAGATCCCGGATCTGAGATCCGGATATGGGCGCTTGATGAACAACTTTTTACTGGGTATATATATTCCCTTCGATATACCATCAAAGTTATGTTTTACAATCTAGGCAACTTTTGTACCTTTTGAATTTTCGTATTATTGCTATTTTACAAAATTTTGAGTTCGAATTTAACTTTTCGAATTTGTCAAATTTTGAGATATTTTTGGAAAAAGTTCCGAAAATTATGAAAAATTTTCCTGTTTTTTGTTAATTTTTTTTATTATTTTTTTCGAATCAATGAGAAAAACTCTACAAAATAGCCACTTGGACTTTTCGAGTAGTTGAGCACATATTTTTATATGCTCTTTGAAAAATCATATGACATTCTTTTGGGATTTTTGGTCGAAAATATTTGGAAATATTTTGAAAATTTTCCTTATTTCTTGTTCAACAATTTTCGAACTGATGTTTTATAATTAATGTTTAATAATTTGTAATCACGAACGCTTTACCACTCTCGAAACTAAGATTACAAATAAATTCTACAGAAATTTTTTTGAAGGTGTGATATATGCTTCGTAAACCTGACCTCAACAAACAGGTGGAACATGAAAAAACAACCCTGATTTGTAGTTGTCAGATTAATGAATCAATCACATGAGAAAACGGGCTATTAATTTGGCAAAACAATCTGAGAGCCCATTTTTTGTGTCACTTTTTTTCGACCTGAATTATTTTTCTGTTCTCTTTCATTACCTGAAGACGAATAAAAATTCGAAACATGTTGTAAAAAACTATTTTTAATAGCAAATAAATAATATAAAATAAATTGAGTTCGGTGGACAGGACCGTTTTTTCGGTTACTAATTAATAAGATTAAAAAAAGTATTTTACCTCAATTTTGACGCCTTTAACCGAATTGTCCCGTTTTTTGAGTATGTTTTTAAAAACGATTTACAAAGTTAAAATTAATGGTCGGAACAAAATCAGACTACACGGAGTAAGCTCAAAGGTAGCACCTTTCATTTGAAAAACATTTTATTTGAAAATTCGGAAGTGGTAAAAAAATTACCATCAAGAGAACGAAAATTGAAAAAGTGCAAATCTGTCAAATAGCACCGATCCC
This sequence comes from Oikopleura vanhoeffeni, assembly GCA_004367855.1. NCBI lineage: Eukaryota > Metazoa > Chordata > Appendicularia > Copelata > Oikopleuridae > Oikopleura > Oikopleura vanhoeffeni. Next base: position 17,636 of record SCLH01002218.1, on the reverse strand, counting down.
ATTAATAAATACTTTGCGAGAGTGTTTATGTATGAAATCCGTGCAATTTTTATATAAGAGTTTTAGAAATTGGAAAGCTTATAAAATAAACATTTAACTATTTAAAGGAATGGAAACATCGATCCAAGTTGCCTGGAATCCTATTAAAAACGCAGATAGTTATCTTATTCAACTTTCTCCTGTGACTCCAGAGGTGAAAAAAGTTGAGGAGAAAAAGAAACCAGAACCTACAGAGGAAGCGAAAAAAGAGGAAGCAGCGAAAAAAATAGAAAACGAAATTAACATGAGAGTTGAAAATCCACCCTTACCGACTGAACCCGAAGTGAAACCTCCACCACTGCCGACTGAACCTGAGATACAACCTCCACCACCACCAGCTGAACCAAAACCAGAAAATTTGGAATCCGCTCCAAATTCTGAAAAAATGGATGTTGACGAACCGGTAAAACCAATTGAAAATGCTGAAAAACCAGCTGAATCACCTGCTCAATTACCAGCTGGTGCTCTAACGCAGGCCCCAACAGCTCCAGTTCAAGTGCAGGGAATAATTTTCAGAAGCATTCGGATTTACAGTGGAGTGCGTTTATCAGGAAGTGTCCTATTAATATAGAAAGTACTGTCTCACATAAAATACTTTATTTTAGCATAAACAGACGCCATAGTACGATACGTATGTAACATGGGTCGATAGTGAAATGTATAAAAAGTGAAATGTATAAATGTAAGATTTTGAACATGAACAGGCAAGAACAAGAGTTCTAGAGCATAAAATCCTAGTGATTTTGCTGGATCAGATTATTGAGATCGAATTTTTCAAAATGATCAAAAAATATTTTTTTCTATAGCCCAATCAAAATATAAATTTGCTAAACATTTTGTAAATGTACCAAAATCTGTATTTTTCATGCTGTCATTGCATTTTCAAAATAATTGGGTGGCGCAAAAAAATATTTTTTTTTATCAATTTGAAGAATTTAATCTCAATAATCTGATCCAGTAAAAACATCGGAATGTTATGCTCTAGAATTTTTGTTCTTGCCGGTTCATGTTCAAAATCTCAAATTTATACATTTCACTATCGACCCATGTAACATATGTTTTTATGGTACAGTCTAGTACTTTTTGCTGGAGAGTAGTTTTAATATTGATAGGACGCGTCCTGATAAACGCACTTCACTGTAGAAAAAATTCAATTAAATAATAAAGCTATGTTTATTTATATTTATTTCAAATAGTATTTGTACACAAGAAATTTTTTTTTCTAACGTATTGAATACATACCCTTAGACGTAAAAACATGACTTTGAAAGAAATTTTTTAGGAAAGGCATTTAACTAAAAATTAACTTTACTTTGGAAATGTGATTTTGAAAATTCAAATTTTGCGTCCTATCAGCCGAATGATGTGAAAAATCATATTATCGGTTTTTTTTTTATCGGAAAATGTGGGGGCGATATTTTTGATTACCCAATTTTCAAATAGTATATTTTTAAAAGTATATTTTTTTACTTAGGCACAAAAGAGCGGACAACTTAAATAAAATGGTAAGTCAAAAACACCTACCGCCAAAAGTGAGTTAACGTTCATCCACCTTATAATTATTTTCAAAGTGTCTGTTTTGGCTAAAATTTTTAAAATCTTCATAAAATAAGAACTATGTTTTATGTAGAATTGTTTGAAAACTTTAATTTCTTGTCCAGTATAAACTCGTATTCCCTCTCGAAAAAATCAACCTTTTTACGTTTTTGGCAGTAAAGCTTAAAACTATGGTTAATTTTGTAAGTTAAACTGACTGGTGTCAGGTTNAAAATTTGACCCAAAAACTATTCCAGCGCGCTGCAGCGTACCAGTCATCTGACTGTACCACAATTTCACTTTAAGTTTCTGACACATTTTTTTAAATTATTCCTTTATCAGCTTCAACTTCTCCGCCATCAGAACCTCCAAAACCGGAAGCTGTTATTGCTCCTGAGCCAAAACCGGAAGTAAAGCCAGAATTAACCTGGTACGACAGTGCTATAATAAAGTCTACAAAATATGAAATCAGACATTATTTCGTCAAAGCAGAAGCCGGCGATGAACTTACAGAAGACGATAAACTCATGCTTGATAATAATCAAAACTGGAAGAAAATGAGCTTACAATCTGGAGTTATGTACAGAGTGCGCATCTGTGGGTTAAATTCGTGTGGGCGTTCAGTTTTTTCAGATTATTCCGCGTATAAAACTATAGTTCCCGGATTCCCAGGCGCCCCTAGTAGTATCAAAGTTAACAAAGTCGACTCTGGAGCTGCTTTGTCTTGGATGCCTCCGGCCAATACTGACATTATTGAATATTCAGTTTATCTTGCTGTAAAACAGCTCTCAACAAGTGGAAAAACAAATAATTTTGTTAGAGTTTACCTAGGCCATGAGCCAACGTGTATAGGCAGGGATTGACAGAATACATTTCAATATCGATAAATTAATAAATGATAAATTTCTCATTTGGGACACCATAAAATGTCAAATTATTTTTCAAACATTTCGATCACAGCGGCCACAATAACAACTTAGACGCATTGATATTTGAGGCCCCACGGTGTCATTTTAGACACATCGGTGGATTTTGAAATCTGTAAGACCTTTTTGAAATCCATGTTCTCGGATAACTAATTTTTTGTGCTCACTGTGTTTGTGATGGGCTAAAACCTATATCACCAAGATTTGTTTTTTAATATTAATGTGTCTAAAATGTTATTGGGCCACCCTCCAATATCAATGTGTCTTAACCCCCTCACACCCAAAACCATTGAAATTCCCCTCACACCCAAAACGCCATTCAGGGACGCCACTTTGGGCGGTTATTGCGGAGATAATAAAGGCGATAGAATATTCATTATTTTTTATGACTCGAGATCAAGGATAGACTTAAATTCGAGGCTAATAATTTTTTTTAAATTTTAATTCTGTGTGCTCGATAAATGCAAGACAAAATAGAGATTTAGTTTCAGGTACTTCATCGGAAAACCATACATTTTTCAAAATCACATATGAATTACAAAAGATTCAATAGAACACTGACTATTGAAATATGGCCTCTGATTTAAAATAGCTCATCTCAATCGTCTGAAAAACGAGTTTTCGTATTTCTTTGCGCCAAAATGCACGCATGAAAATCAGAAACAAATTGAATACAAATAGTTTTCGACTTGAACTTTGAAGGCGTATTACGGTGAATTGGCGAAAAAAGTAAAAATTATTTTAAATTTATTGAGATCAATGTCAGACATACATTTTAAACGTTTAAGTTTTTCAAAAATTTAATTATCTTTGATCGATATAAGCCATAAAAAAATGAAGTTAGGTTTTTTCAAATAACGATTTTTTCCAGAGTGATATGCAAATTATAATTAACTCAAACCTTGGCTTTCTGAATATGTTCTCTGATTTAAAATATCTCTATACATCAGCCTGAAACATGATAATTTATTTTTTCTGTGCCAAAAAAGAACATTACGAAAATCGTAAAAAACCTATTTTTGAGGATAAAAATATATTAATTTGATCAAGATGTTCAGCCACTAAAAAGAGGACAAACTCTCGGCCCGCTATAGGCTTGATTACTCGGCATAATATCGAGTTAATCAAGCTTCAGCTGTGCTCTTTGTCGCTTCGCATCGAATTCTAACTAAAAGTTGAACTGATTTATTTCAAAAAATAATTATTCGCGTAATTGAGTGTTTTTAATTTTTTTGAGTTTTTAGAGAAATCACTTGAAAATAAAATAAAACTCTCAATAAAGACCAGAGAAAAAAAATAATAGTACCAGGAGTAGGCTCAGGTAATTCCTTGAATATAAGTCTCCTCAGAATTTTGATTTTATGTGTCGTATTCACGCTAGACTTTTTTTACGAAAATCAGGCGAAAATCCTAAAAAAAAGTAGGAAAAAATATCTTTTGAACTGCTAGTGGTATCAAATTTTTAAAACCATTACTCGAAATAGAATTGCAAACTCTATGACACATTCGAATTAAAAGTCTGTGGATTTATTATTGTGATGGGGTTAAGGGCCTCGTGCATTTTGACAGATAAGCGGATGATCCGCGATATGGGCCTTGAGAAAACTTTTACTGGTTTATTATTTCTCAATATACCATCAAAGTGTTTCTTAACCAGGCAACTTTTGAGACTACAGAATTTCGAATATTGGCTTCAAAGAAAATTTGAAGTTCGAATAAACTTCCGAATCGACAAATGAGAATTTTGAAAAAATTCGAAACATTATCAAAAAAAGCCTTATTTTGTGGTTCAAAATATTTGCATTATTTTGTTCAATCAACGAAAAAAACTCTCAATATGGTACTTAAGCTTTTCGCTTAGGTGACCGACAATTTTATATGCTATGGAAACATATGACGAATTTTGAGATTGCAGTCGAAACTTTTTTGAAAATTTCCTCATTTTGTTCAAATTTCAACTAAATTTTCTGGGAATCTTAGCTGAAAATATAGGAATCCTACTTTCACATATTAAACATTCTACGTTTTGTTTCCTTCGCTCTTGTTATACCTGAATCAAACTTTTTGAATGAAAACGGTTTGCGCGAAATCTAGTTAAGCCTCTATCAAGAATTAAAAAAAATTTCACCGAGACTTGCCCATTTGGAAGCCGACCGATGTGACCTTCAAATTTATTTCATTTTACTCACAAAAAAATATTTCTTTCGAATGGCTAAAATTGGATTTTTCGTCTTTTTCAAAAATTTAAATTTTCGATTTGACTAAAAAATCGTATAAATTTAAAATAAAATTAGACACCTTCGAAAATAGCAAAACGGCGTTTTTGAAGTGTTGTTAAAGAGATTATAACAAGTAAAAAAAATAATCTGAAGAAATCAGATTATACAAAGTAAGCTCAAAATGGCAACTTTTTTGTATTCGAAAAAGTTTTTATACGAAAATTTGAAGTGCAAAAAGTCCCATCAAGACAAGAAAATATGAAAAAGGTGCAAATCTGTCGGCCTCGGGATTTTGACAGATTCAACTTTTCATTTTTTGCTCGATGAGAAACTTTCCCATTGAAATTTTAAATAAAACACTTTTCAAACGTAAGTTTGTAACTTTTGAGCTCACTTGTGTTAAATCTGATTCTCAGATCGATTATTTTAGTTTTATAAATCGCTTGTGAAAAAACACTCAAAAAACGCGCGTTAACTATCAAGGTGTCTTATTACGTAAAATTTATTATTTATTTTTAATTACTTAGAAGCCTTTAAAATAGCGGTCTCGACCACCAGCTCGAATTTATTCAATTAATTTTATACAAATTTCTACGTCAAAATCGAAAATTTAAATTTTGAAAAAAAGACGGAAAAAACCGAAATTAGCACCTCGAACAACATATTTTTCATGAGTTTAATTTATTAAATTTGACGTGTGCGATGGGTCGGCTTACCAATTTGACAAGTTTGGGTGTTTATGAAATTATTTAATTCTGAATAAAAAGAGGGCTTCGATGGATTTCTGCCAAACCGTAGTTTGTTTCAGAAAGTATGATTCAGAGTATAAACAAGAGCGAAGAAACAAAACGAAGACATATTTAAATATAGTGAAAGTAGCCATTCCCAATATTTTTCAGCTAAGGATTCCAAAAAAATTAGTTTGAAAATTGTTGAACAAGAAATGAAGAAAAATTTTCAAAATATTTCTAAATTATTTTTGACCAAAACCTAAACCATGTCATATGATTTTTGAAAGAGCATATAAAAAATATGAGGTCACCTAGTGGAAAAGTTAAAGTAGCCATTTTGTAGAATTTTTTTCGTTGATTTGTTACAAATATTGAAAAAAAAATTTGAATAGAAAATAAGGCATTTTTTCATAATTTTCGGAACTTTTATCGAAAATTTCTCATAATTTGTAGAATTTGAAAAGTTTAATTCGAACTCAAAATTTTTTTAAAAAACCATAATGCAAAAATTCGCTAGTTACAAAAGTTGCCTGGATTATGAAACATCACTTTGATGGTATATTAAGAAGAATATACTAACCCAGTAAAAAAAATTTCATCAAGAGCCCATATCCGTATCTGTCAAAATGCACCGAGGCCCTTAACTGCTTTTGGCCGCCCGAATTCAAAATATTGCCTTTTTTCGGCATTTAGTTTTGATAGCTGTAATGCACCCAAATTTCGGATTCTCAGGTCGAATTTGTAATGGTGAAAATTTTTATATTTGCCTAGTGATGACCGGTTTACCAGTAATTTGCCATAAAACGCTTATTAGGGTAATCATGAGCTACTTCCATGCTTGATTTCCTGTCACGTGATCAACCTGGGAAGCCAAAAAAAATAATCCTCGTTTATTTTTTCTCAAGGTTTTACTATTTCTAAACAAAGTTATCAATTTATTTAAAATATATTTTGTGTTAAAAATAGACAGAAATTTTATAAAGTTATTAAACTATATATTCAGATTACCTTCATCATACGCTATAAATTTAATCTTATAAATTATACGGTAAAATTTATACCGCTCCGGAAATACATGTTAGAATAAAACAACATCGATTATATATTTTAACAAACGTATTGTCCTGATCAAGTCTTTCTGGACGCACCTTAGCAAATAATGAGTTCATTTGTCACGCTTTACCACTTACTCTGCTGTAAATAAGATTATTGTGATATTAGTCAAGTTAAACGATTGCTAGAAATTTTGGTAAAAGTTTTCGTAAATTTTTCTTCAAATCGTGAGTCACGATTCGTGACCCCTCGAAAAGTTATTCAACTTATAGTGTCTAAAGTCCCCAAAAACGATTCCTAGTTTTGTCTAGTTTTCGTCTTTAAAATTTTTTTTACTCAAATGTAAAGTTTTCATTTTTGGGCTTATACGTAAAACGATTGGAAAGTAGCAAAAGCCATCGAGTTGCCCTTTTGTCCTCTAAGACTTAGATATTTGTCTGAAATTGTCGAAAAATTTAGCCAACAGTTTTTTGTATCATCGTACCGGTCCTGGTACCGGTATGAAAACATGGTTTTTGCGTTTTTACTAGAATTTCATTTGACGAGGAAATAACATAATTTTCTGATTTTTATTGTACGCCAACAAAAATGGTATTCTTAGGAAATTAAAGACGATGGAATTTTTTGTAAGTGGATGATGGGAAAATCATCCGAAAGCGTTTTTTGATATATTTTTTAGTTATTTTATACGGCGGGCTCAAAGCTTGGACCCCGTCTGACATCCCGAATTCCATAGAAAATCCAAAAAAAATTTGAGAAAAATGAAAAAACATTTATGTAAGTAAACCAATTTCAAAAAATCCAATGCGGCAAAAATTAGCCTATTAGCATTTATGGATCAAATATATGACCCTCCGTATGATACATCCTGTACTCTCTTAAAATTTAATTTTGATGCAGATTTAAAAAAAATGATAATTTGCCGATCCCTATGTAAAGTTTCTCATAACCAGCTTGGGCAAGCGGCGACAAATACAGAAAGTTCAAATAAGCCTGCAGTTATATTTCGAATTGCAGCCAAAAACAAAAAAGGATATGGACCTGCTACACAGGTTAGATGGTTACAGGATGCGAAAACGAAAAGGCAAGCAAATACGATTGCGAATAATAAAGATGTCAAGAAATCAAAAGCTTAAAAGATCAGACGCAGAAAATTTTCGCACTGATTTCATTTCGTTCTTTTTGGTTTTAAGTTTGATTGTTTTAACTCATCTCCTGCCATACACATGTAAAATAAATAATGAAAAACTTTTCAACATAAAAATATGTTCATTACACCAACTACTGTAATAACTGATAGAAATCAGATTCTACTAACACCGGAATGTGTATTAAAACATTTTCTGTGAAGTTTTTACTGTAAACTGTGTCTAAGAGGACTGCGAAAACGACAAAATTTTTAATTTCATGGCAACAATGTTTAGTAATATTTGGGAGTGCATTTTTAAAAAAACGTTAAATTATAAATATAAATTAGCATTACATCTACCTTCAAGCGATTTGTTGTTTAATTATATCATTTTAACCAGTCAACTGGGTCATTAGAAAAATAGATTTTCATAAAAAAATGACAAAAAATTTAAAACTTTTTCTTGAAAATCTAATTTTTTGTTGAAAAAAAATAACCAGTTGATCGATTACTATCAAAATTTAAGCTCTCTAGCGCATTTTTTTCGATTTTTTAGAGCATTTTTTTCATGAACAAAACGACCCGTTTTCAGTTGGACAAAACGACAATAATTCGCTTGTTCTCTTAGACACATTTGACAGTAATTATTTTTATAAAATTATGTATAGTTAGTGTATTTAGATAATTTTTCTTAAATTTGCAGGCGTGATGAAATTTACCTTTGGCGGTGAAATGTTAAAAGTGAAGTATTTCACTGTTATCATTTTTAGCAAAATTTACTTTTTTAAGAGTGGTAGACTTCTAAAGTTTGGAAAAATTCAAATTAACGACACATTGTGATAAAAATCTTCAAAAAATTATTGGTTCGAATCGGACCATTTTTCCAAAAAACATATCTCTTTAACGAATTTATCTTAATTTTTGATTGGATTTTTGACTTGCACATCATTTTTGAGTCATATTTATTGTATTTGATAAATATTAAAAATCCCAAAAAATTAAATTTGCGGATTGCCTGTCCGGTGGTTTCTATAAAAAATTAGGATTTTTCGTAATAAATTTGCCAAGATTTTTCTATAGAAAAGTTTTGGCCAAAAATCAACCAAAAAGTAGTAAAAACACATTTCTGTCGTATTTTATTTCATACATAAGAAAAATCTGGTCATGATGTCTTCTCTGATATATATTTCAAAACAAGTTGTCATCAAAAATTGTCCGTCAAGCCTAATTTTATGCTCTTAAATTTGAAAATCAAATCTCTCCAATCATAGTACTCCGTTCAGAGATCTATTGTGCGTAGGCGAAGCAGTAATAGCTTGCAATCAGGCTCTAAACATGGGTGAGTCATTTCAATGGTGAGCTTCCATATTTTCATGCACTCAAAAACATTTCAGCATACAAATGAGCTGAAATTAATATATTTAGAATCAGTGTGAAACATTATGTATGAATATAAATGAAATTATATATTTTGATGAATTTAAATTAATACCAATCAAAATAAAGATAAATCGGTACATTTTTCGAAAAAATGACAAACTTTTTTGTAAGAGGAGGCCATTTCACATTATGAGCTTGTGTAAAAAAGTTCCATCTTTATATTTTCACGACTTTTGGAGCATATCTCATTTCACATTTATAAGGTCACGTGATCGTTCTTCGACAATACCGTAATAGAAGAAAAGTCTTAGAATGTTCTGTAGATAAGCCTCACATATGTTTTAGAAAGATTTGAGATTTTTGTTGGAATAATAATGTACTGTAATTCCCCCAAAAAAACGCACAACAAATTTTTCGCAAAAATTTCAGCGTTCACTTGGTCGACGATGATCCCATAATGGGATTACCCATCCTATAATGAGACAGATATGTAGGAGATTTATCAATTCCAAACTTCTTCAAAAATGTGCTCCTGAGTAGATCGTGTTGACTTTGGCTTGCATTTTAAGCTCTTAAGGGTATCCCGGCTCCTACATTTTCTGCAGTTTATTATGTCATAAAAATGCACCAAATCAATGTTTACGCATAAAACAACCTAAATGACAACAAAAAAAATTTTGCGTTTTTCCGATTTTTTCTAAGTTTTTTCTCAAAATTGACGTAAGCCAACTTTCTCTCAGTGTTTCCCAGCTTTCTTTTGAGCCTACTTTCGAAAAATCGAAGCACATTATCTTTTCGGAAATTTTCCACGTGACCTTGAAAAATTCATATTTGAGTTTGGGGTCAAAATTGAAAAAACGGCTCCTCAGAAGTTTTCATTTGTTTCAAGCTACCGTTTGCAAATTTGAGTGAATTTTGAAATTTAACCTAGGAGATAGATTTTCCGATGAACAAAGTCCAAATACGGTGGTTTACGCATATCTCTAGAAAAAAATATAGCACTTATCGACAAAAGCGCTCATCAGAAGTTTTAATAACTAATTATACAGGTTACGTTAAAATTTAGGTTTATTTAAAATAAAACCTCAGAGGAGATAGATTTTCCGTTTTGGCTTAGGTCTCACTGTCTCGCTTATGTGTCTGGGAGTGTATGCATGCAAAAAAGTTTTGACACATGTTTTACGCAAGATGAATGCTATTCTACAAACTGCTAATCTGAATAATAACCTGAGCGCGTGTTTGGCTATATATTTATCGAGAATATGTCAAATTAGGGACCGGGATACCCTTAAGCCCATTTTTTTCGATTTTGAGGCATTTTTCAGCAAAACTCAATGAGATTTTGACTCTGTCCGTTTACACAGAGGTCAAAGTTAATAAAGCACTTTATAATCCCAAAAGTTTTCGAAAAAATGCGTGGTCTTTCTATTAACTACATCGATGAGTCTTTTCCTTAACCATTCAACACCAATAATTTTCTATCCCATTACACACTTATTGTACTAATTTGTCAAGCCCTTTAAAAAAAAATCATAAAATCACTATCACACAGCCGATCTCAAAGTTACGACTTATTAAGAAAGTTCAAAAAAATATCTTCAAACTTGTCTTTTTAAAAATAGTATTTTTAATTTCAAAGGGCTCAAAGCGCCACTCCTTCAGCGATAAAAGTCACATTTTCGATATTTCTGTCTCTATATCAAAACTCAGAATTTCAAATTATATATTTTAATCACATATGATAGATTAAATAATTACCTAACTAGAGCATTTTTCGAAATTATTTTCTGACAAGTATTATTGGAGTAACGAATTTTTTCTAAAATCTAATTTTTCAAAAATTTTCTCCGTTTTCTCTCAGTTTGTTTCGATAAAAATAAATTGTTTAGATTTAATCTATGAAATGACATTTTTGATTACGTATATTTTTTAACTTCAAATGTATATGAGGCGCTAAGAGCACACAAAAAGGCGCAAATAAATTTGGTTCGCTATAATTATCAAAAAATAAGATTATATAGGGATGATTTGTCACCTGTGAATCTGGGTAAAGCGTCTGTATCACGCCAAGACCTAATATAAGAGCCGAGCCGATGTTTGTGATCATTCAAAAACAGATCGAATGAAAATGTCAAAAAAATACTAAATTAGAGGTAAAGCTGTTGTGATTGATTAACTTCAAAAGAGATACATTTATAATAGAGAAATATTTATCGGTAAGTGGAGATTAATTTATTGTTATATCGAGTTTTACCAATCATACAGTATGATTAGTAAATTAATTTTTGCTTGTATTTCAAGTTTGTTTTTTTGTGATTTTTTAATTTCGGCATACACAACTTCAAATCCCATGTGTTGACAAAGTATAAGTTTGATTAAATTTTGAAAAAGTCAGTTTTGTTCCTTGAAAAATTCTGCATCAGTGACTGGAGTTTTAAAACATTATAATAATTGTTTTATGTCAATCGTCAGTTTTTGTGAGACAAAGGTGTTCAGAAAAAAACTTTCTTCATTTTTCAGACGCTCTCATTTGACAGAAGATTATTCCAAAGACATTTTAATTAACATAATCTTAATCCTCGTACAATTTTGTATCGTCTCTGATGTTTTCGATCGAAATATTTTCATACTAGACTTCTACAGCTATTTGTATGAAGCGGAGCTCAACTTTAAAGGAGAGCTCAAAATTATATTGTGTTTTGTCTTTCGTCCGATCTCAGTCAAAACGGAGCGTTACAATCTAGTTTTAAAGTCGATATTTGAAAAATTTCAGACAATTTTGTGTAATCATAGTGAATCTCAAAAAAAATACTAAGCGGTTAAATTCTACATCGAATTCTTGGATTAAAAAAATGAACTTTTGTACAATATTGTACGATTCGTGTGTAATGGTTAAGAGAGTAACCGACGGGGGCTGTTTCTCAAGATCCATATATGGTAGAAACTTAATTTTTGTTGCATTCAAAATTTTGTTATCGGTTAGCTTCCGAAAAAATAAAAAATTTCGGATTTGACCAAAAATAAATTTCCGAAATTCGAAAAACCCATTATTAGTGGGCGTACGAAAAATTAAAAAATTCTGATATCTCCTCGCTGAATGATTTTATCGTGAAAAAGCCGAAAATCGACCGGTACTACTACCGGTACCGCCATACAAAAAACTCTTTGTTACCTTTTTTGAAAAATTCAAACAATTATCTCAAACATACTGAAATTTCAATATTGTACGACTCTTCCTCCTCTAACGAGAGATGTTTAAAAAACAGTGAAACGCGTCGGTTAAGGGTATCCCGCTTCCTACATTTTCTGTAGTAATTATGCCATAAAAATGCACCAAATCAATCGTTAATGTTTTAAAAGCACAAAACAACCCAAATAAGAACAAAAAAAATTCGAAATTTTTTCGATTTTTTTCAAAATTAAGTGGAAAAATAACGTTTGTTTCAACTTGATCCCAAAACTTCAATATTTCGGCTTGAGCCAATTTTCTCTTCAGTTTTTCCCCAGCTTTCTTTTGAGCCTACTTTCGAAAAAATTGAAGCACATTTATTTTCGGAAATTTTTCCACGTGACCTTGAAAAATTCATATTTTGAGTTTGGGGCCGAAATTTAACAAAAACGCTCGTATGAAGCTTTTGTTTGTTTTGAGCTAGCTTTTGCGAAAATTTTAAAATTTATCTTAGCATGAGATAGATTTTCCGATGAAAAAAGTCCAAAAACCGATGGGTTTTTGCATATTTTAAAATAAATAAAGCACTTATTCACAAAAACGCTCCTATGAAGTTTTGCATACTTATTCTACAGCTTATGTTAAAATTTGGGTTTATTTCAAAATAAAACCTGGGAGGAGAAAGATTTTCCGTTTTGATATAGGTCTCACTGACTCGCTTATGTGTCTGGGAGTGTATGCACGCAAAAAAATTTGACACATGTTTTCGCAAATTGAAGGCTAGTTCTACAAACTGGTTAATCTGAATAATATCCTTGAAGCCCTGTTTGGCTAATATTTCATCGATAATATGTCAAATTAGGAACCGGAATACTCTTCCCTTAAGGGGGTTCTGAATGTAAATTTGCTTGCACAAGTCAACTTTCTCTATTTGATAAATTCAACAAACAAAATATCGAACCCAGGTAAATCGGGGCTTAGGAATCGATTTGCAAACGTAATTATAAATGCTATTTTCGCCCCCGTAATCTATTTTTAGATCTTTTATCTGAAATATGACTATTAAAAAAAAATTTATTAATTCCGTATTTTATTAGTATAAATACCAAAATTGAACTCTCCCGTGAAAATTGAGCAGAGGAAGAAATATGTTTATAAAATTTTATCTGCGCATAATTGAAAGAAATAAGACTTTCTTCTGATTTATTTGATAAGTAACACTTGACTTTATCAAAGGAGTAGCGGTGCGCGCTCTTGTTTGATTAATTAAAAATCAATGCAATTGACAGAATTCCAACTATAGTTGTAAAGCATATTTATTCGCTTAATATTTCGCTTTAATAAAAAATCATTTTTAATGTATATAAGATAGATTTGCACTGTTACGAAAGTCTTTTTTTTTGTTCTTTTTCATTTTACGAATCAACTGAACGTAACTAATTATCTCTTATACATAGTTTGGTCGCCTGTTATGTTTCCGGTGTTATTTTGAAAGTTTCAACTAATTCGTATATTACCTGCTCGAGTTTATAGACTCTGGACAAAAATTGTGTATTTTAAAACTCGTTTTCTCGTAATACGATTTACGAATTTGTTACTAATGAGAAAATTTTTTTGGGTTTATAAAAATCATAAAAAGAGTGTTTCAGAACAATATATTTTTTCATTTTCATGTTTGATCATTTTAAATACAACAAGTTACAGACTGTTGAAAAGTGGTTACAAATCCCCAGCAATTCACATTCCAGAACCCCCTTAAGGGGGTAGCAGCGATGTGGCACGCATTGGTACATTTTTGGAGTATTTTTGGTAGAAGGAAATAAAAACAATGTGAAAATTCTTATTTTATTTTTTAATCTAAAATGAAAGTGTTCATACTTGGCAAACGTTCTATATTTTTAAATTTTTTACATACTTAAGTATTCTGTAAAATATCATAAAACCAACTTTTTCATTCAACAGACTCCGATTCCAACAATGACCGCATGTGGGATTTTTTTAAAACGCGATATTTCATAAAGCTTCAGCCATGTGTCGGTGTAAGCAGCTGATGTAGTGGAAGAATCATTATCCCACATGTAAAAATATCTTAAATATGAAAGGTTTTTTCTCATGAAAAATAGAGGAAAAACAGCCTTTAGGAAAAAAAATTGACCTTCAAGTTGAGTTTTAAATAATAAAAAACAAGGTTGTCCCCTGATTTTATAAAGTTAAGTAGCCTATTACCACCCGCAATTTTATCAGATTTTTTAAAAATAATAAAATTTTCTATAAAATTGCGTGCCAATGGGCAACAACCGGTTTCCTCATAATAAGTGTTGTAATTCAAATTCAGAAGTTCAAGAAAGCGATATTCAGCTTGACCCTTGCATCGGTTGAAATCACGGAAAACCAAATAGATACCAGAAAATTTCACAGAGTGATTCGGCCTGATTTTTTTATAGAGAATGTCAAAAAACTACGCTGTACTTAAATCATTTTTGGATCTTTGATTTGTGCAGGAAAATTTTTTCATAAATATTTCTAAAGAGCGACACAATCGAGACCAAAAAAACATTTCATGATGTTTTCTCGAAACAGCAGTCCAGAAAAAAAAATATGAGACCATGCAGATGAAAAAAGTTAAAGTGGCTATTTTTCTTTTCGTTTTTTATTCAAAATTCAAAAATTAATCAGAAAAAATTTTGGACGGAAAAAAAATGCTCAAAAAAATTTTCAGTAATCTTTTGAATTTTTTCGAAAAATTTTACGAATTAATTAAATAAAAGTTGACAACCTCAAATTCGTTCCTTAAAATAGATAAAATGATTTACAATGACGAGCTGATTACACATATATTGTGGTCAGCTACGATAATCAAGCACAAAAAATAACCAAACTGTTATTTCGTAAGTTATAATTGACGCCAGTCTTGATCCACAACGCTCTGCTACCCCTCTAAGCCGTCGTACGGAAAATATGGGTTTTGCCACTTTAATATAGCGGAAGTTAACTTTATTTTAATGCGACCTCTTCTTTAATCAAAGAGGTAGAACTTATTAAAAGTTTTCCTGAACAATTACTCAACGTAAATAGCTCAACGGAAAACTGCAATGCAGAACCAGTAAAGACTAGTATAAAGAAAAACTTTATATTTTTTTATCATGTCAAATATTTGAAAAATGCGAAACATGTGGTCAAAGGAGCATCAACTTACAAATGGTGTTAACGGATCGGTTTTCAAACAGATCGAAGTCCTTGAAGCTCGCCCAGGTTATTACACGTTTATTAGTTCAATACGTGAGATTGAATGTTGTTGTTCGGTGCCCCTGCTTGTCTTCAAAAGCGACATTTGTCAAAATCGAATTTTTGAGTTACGAATCGAATTGTAGAGTATTAAATTTTGAGCATAATTCTCTCTTATTGGAAACCCATGCTCTCAAACGGAGACCAAATTGATTTCTGATGAAAACCATTTTTACAAAAAAATCCTCTCCATAAGAGAGACTCTCTTAGAGAGTAGTCAGACATGTGCATGTGTTAACTCTAGCGGTGAAAAAATTCCAAAAATGACTGTTTTGCAAAAAAATAGTATTTTCAATGGACAAAATATGATGTAAAGCTAAAATGCTGGATGCTGGTTATTTCATTTTTGGCTAAACAGAAAGTGTTATTTTAACTTATTGTATTCGGTTTTGAGGCACAAATATTTTGCTATTAAAAATAGTTTTTTTTTACAACGTTTCGAATTTATTATTTATCTTCAGTTTATTTAACCCTTGCAAGCCTAGAAAAAAATTCCGCGGAGGCACAAGAGCCTTTCAGAAGGCTCTTCTTTGAGCGCTGTTTACAGAAAACTTATCAATATTTTTTTCATCATCAAGTTGAAAAGTTAAATTTTTGAACATTTTAGCGCCAAAGTGTGTCAGCTATACAAGCTTTTTTTGTTTAAATTGTGAAAAATTACATTGAAACTTGGTCGAAATAATCGATTCTGAGTGTTGAAATTTAAACCAATCAAAATCGGGCTAAGACTTTAAAGTTTTGAAAAATCGAAGAAAAATTCGTATTTTTACCTAATTTAACAGTTTTTGATTTTCTCAAAAATTGTTTAATGCGAATTTTTTTTGCTGACTCTGGACACCCTTAATCAATGATTGATTATCAATCTTCAACTGATTTAAAAAAATCTAACCGAGCTGTAAAACCAAAAAATTACAATAAAGGATTTATGAAGGTTATTTATAATATTGATAAAATAATGACTGTAATGCTGTCGGAAATGTGCATGGTGCCGAATCGCAACTCTTGTAGATGTTTCTACAGGTATATTCGGCTATTTGTTGGGAAATCAAACACTTCTTGGAGCAGCATTGATTTGTCGGTTTCATACCTAGGGTTGCGCACGGGAGAACTGAAATCTAAAGTCCATTAGAAAAATTGAAAACTGGTGGTCAAATTATGCTGTTATAAATTTTCTATTTTTGCTCTAAATCCAATTTTTGATATCAAATAAAATTATATTATCTTTCGTCACCGGGAACTTTTTCAAAATATAGCCCATGTAACATAGCTTATGTTAAAGGAGAACCTTCTCTTGACCTAAAATTGGCCAATCGTGTTTTTTGTGTCCTAAGTATATATTGCCTTGGTGGGTTCAAGAAAAGGTTCACCCAAATTGGTCTTGAATGAAAAATATGTTGTGAAAACACGAAGTCTGGTAATGCGTCATAAGGGTGGTTGAGGAATTTCGCCGACTGCACTGGAGCGCGATCGGTTAATAACAAACAAAAAATCAATATAAATCAAATCCCGTACTGAGGGGTTTAGTTTTGCTGATAAGTCTCCCCGGTACTGACCCTAGTTATGCGGCATAAGTTATGCCTATCACTGTGCTGCAGTGCAGTGCAGTCGGTGAAATTCCTCAACCACTTTATAACGCATAATCATGACGTTGCGTTTTTCACAACAATTTTTCATTCAGACCATTTGAGGTCAAGAGAAGGTAAACCTTTTCTTGACCCCATTGGGTTCAAAACTATACCGACTCATGTTACATAACTTATGTAACATACAGGGTGTAAGGTTTTCCTTCTTTTCTAATTGGATACACTTGATTTCCGCCGTTTTGATTGGTTGAATCTGAGAAACCTACGTCTTTCTCAGATTCAACAAATCAAACGGCGGGAAATCAAGTCTGTATCATTTGGAAAAAAGAAGGGAAAAATCTTACACCCTGTAAGTCATAAAATTGCGTTGGCAAATTTCAGAATTTTCCCATAATTTAGGTCAATATCGGGGTTTTGTAAATTTTGAACTACAGGATGTCCCATGTTTAGAGCGTCGTTCCCTTACGACGCTATTGATACTTTCACCAAGCGAGCGCTGTTATTGGCAAGTGATGAGGCACAAACAATGCCTTGCTTTTAAAAAGAAGTCATCGTTCAAAACAAAGAATTTTCGTTGGCTGGAGTA
>SCLH01002217.1:20990-39907 GCA_004367855.1 Oikopleura vanhoeffeni | reverse complement strand
TTTTTAACATCTCAAAAAAGTGTCCAACTATATTAAATATAGTTTTTCATTGTTTAAACATTGATGGAAGGCACTATGGCGACGCGGTTAACAGGCCCGAGTTGCATGTCAACAGTAGCGAGTTCGATTCTCGGTGAGAGCGTGCTTGAAAATAAAAAAATATATTCTGATCGCACATTTAGAAAACAAAAAATAAGTCCTTATTTTTAATTTATTCTTTTACATTTTCTAAGATATTAAATTTTACTAAAAAGGAACCTAATTTTAGGGTTGCTAGGTATAACGAGTTTTTAATTTAAATACGGTATTTACTTTTGTTTAAACTGAGTTCCAAACCTAGTTTATTTTGACATACTTTTCTGATATAAAAAAATGTTTTAGTGTCGAAATAATTTTTAATCAATAAATTTTAATTCAAATTTTGATGAATCGAACCATTTTACTTTCGGGTTCGCGCATAGAGTTAAAATATAATAAGATGTATTCTCATTGGTTCACAAAGGTTTAATCCAAAATTAGACTTGAAGGAAATAATTCATAGTCTTCATATCGTTTGGGAACGATTTCAAAACCGGACCTGCTGAGAATTTCTATAATTTATAAAAGAGAAAAGAAATAATGGTAAATATTTTCTTGAGAAAAAAATAAAAAATATTTTGAACGATTTTGATTTTATAAAGGTTATAAATTACCGGCCAATTTTCGAAATGAGTGGCGATTGTTCCTGCATTTGTGATACATAGGTCTCTTGCTCGGGCTTTTGCGTCACGTTCTTTTCTAGCAAGGATTGCTAGTTTTCCTTCGTAACTATTTGCGTTAATGGGGGCTCTATCAATTGGGGCAATCACTGGTGATTGAAAAAGGTTTGATAGGTTAAGGGATGGTTTTTGTTGAACGGGTTTTATTATGGGGAACTTATTGGGACCGGATGGGAGGTTTTTCAATCGTGTTTCAATCGACTCGATTGATTTTGATTTTTTCTGAAAATTTGGGAAAATTATTCCTGGTTTTTGCTTCGCTAATGGGATTTCTACGTTATTGGAGAGGGCATTTAAATTTTGCGCAGGTTCTTTTTCAAAATTTTGTTCATTAAGGGGGTTATGAAGGTTTTCTACAATATTATTATCCTTAATGTCCGCGAGAGCTTTGGCGTCTGACATGGCCTCGGCGTCGATATCTTCGGCGTCGATATCATAGTATTCGTTTGAATCTTTGACCGCGGTTGACATATCGTCGTCCTGGTCGTCAAAATAAGTGCCATTGACTGCACTTGTGATGTTTGAACCGAGTTCAAGAGTATCAGACATTCTATAAAGTAGGACTAGAACCTTTTTTAATAATTTAAAAAAAATGAAAATTTCTAGGTATTACAGGGACGTAATGGGTTTATTTGTATTTTAATCAAGGTCAAGTTCTTTGATTAATCGAACTTTTGTAATTTCGATATTTTCGACTCGAAGAGCTTCCGCCTCGAGTTTTATGTCCGCAAAAGTGGATTCGAGATTTTCCAAATCTGCTGTTACAGCCGTTTCTATTTAATATTCTGATAAAAAGGTTTTTAAGAATATTTATTTTGAGAAAATATGTTAGAAACAAAATGTTTTTCAAAAAAAATAATTTTCAGAATTTTCCTTGGACATAATCCTTTGGTATGCATGATTTGTAGTAATTGCTGATAATAACGGCTCTAAGGGCAATCCAGTCCTTTTGTAGGTCATAAGATGGCAAGTTATAACTACGTAATAACTCTGGGTCGAACTTTTTCCCTTGTAAATAACTGAAACGGCCTATTAATCTGCGGATTTGTTTCAGGTTAGGCTTGTTTAATACAAACAGTAGTGCCCATTTGTTTAATACTGCTTCGATTAGATCAGTATCTTCTGTAATTACTACATTCCAGAAATTTTTTCGGCGTAACCGATCCATTCTTAAAATTATTGGAAAAATAAATTTCTAAATTTTTTCGTTTTATAAAGTTTGAAAAGATTTCAAAAAAATGGAAAAAATTTTAAATTAAAAAAAATTTTTAGTTGTTTTTCCGAACATCTGATGATGAGGCTGCGGATCAGGCATTGTTTGTCCAGGAGCAGCGTGACTTGGACGAGATGGACAGTAGGATTTTTAATTCTATAAGATATAAAGAATTAGAACAGGGTATACTATGTGAAGATCCGACAAATTATGAAGTTTATATTCCATACTCTGTTATTTCTGACCAAGATACTGGTTACTTAGAAAATCAACGTAGTGTGAATTATATTTTTCATCGGAATTCGGTATCTGTAACGTTAGAAAATGGTGCTTTTTCTATTGCTGAATTGTATACTGGTATACATACGATTATCAGACGCAAGAATCTTGCTTCTCATGCCTGCTACAAAGAGTTTTCTAACTTAGTGCACAAAATTGAGTTATTTATTTACCGTGATAATGGGGTAGAAGTTAATTATCGCCAAATGGTTCGTATCCATGACCTCAGCTTGATCTTCCCGCATACTGTATGCGATCATTTGTTTACTGGTCAACCTGACGCGAATTGTTCTGAATGTTGTTTTAGGTAAAAACTTTTATTTTACTACTAAAAAATCCTTATAACAAGGTCCTCAGAATAGAATAATTTTATTTTGCAGAAAACTTTCTATTTTTTTATCAAGGGCAAATTTTGCCATGATTTCCTTGGTTTTGGTGTGGTTTTTTAATTGTACGTCTAGGATTTTCAATTGCTGGTCTATACCAACGAGTAGTTCTTCCCGATTCATACTATTGAAGTATTCAAAAGTTGGATCGTTATCGTTATTCGACATTTTTTCTAGAGCAAAGAAAATTTTCTTAATTTTTGGGAAAATTAAACTAAAAATTTTTGAACTTATAATATCTCTTTCCTACTTGGACAGTAAATAATGCAATTTTTATTAGGTCGGGATTCGTTGAATGCCATGGGCGCTCTTGTTGGACTACTGGCAAGATTTTATTATATAAAATGCTTTATATAAAACGCAATGAAATCAGAAATTATGAACACAAATATCGTGGTTTCACTATTGAGAAAACTCCAGTCGACCAAGTGTTATGTTAATTTGGGTAAGAAAATTTATGATAAATGTTAATAGTTCAAAGTTAACCATCTAAAAATTAGGAAACCAGGGATATGGTGAAAATAAAACGACTCTCGACTTCTTGGAAATATTATTTGAAAAAATGTGGTCATTGGATGTACGAAAAATTTTCCCTAGAGGGAAAGATATTGATGACAGATTTTCAAGTTTGACATTAGGTGAGAAATTTGTTATTTAATTCCGAAAAACTCAATAATTCAATAAATAATTTGTTTTCTAATGGTTCCTGAAAATCCTCTATTTTCCAATTATCGGCTATTTTGCTTGGAATCATTTCTTCTCTGATGAAGAAAACTAAATCTGTTTTTATACCGAGAGATTCTAGGTCATAAATCAGAAAATTAAATAAAGCGCCGTTTGTGGTTAAAAAATTTTTTAAATCGTCAAAATCGAAAATTATACCACTTTTTCGGAAAATTAATTTTGATATTTCAAAATTCGACAGGGTTGAGTCAATAAATAATCTAGTTGTCAGGTGAAATTTAAAAATGAAACATTGTAATAGAACTTTTTCATTGATTATAACTTTTCCTTCAATCATTTTCCCTGTCTTTAGTATAGCCATTGTTATCGCTACAAATTTTTTGCAAATATAATGTTCGATATTTATGGCTGGCAGGACATAAGAGCCCGTGTTGAATCTTGAACTTGAATTATAAAAAATATTCGACAGGGGTTGTGATTTTAGTAATTTAGATCTTACTCTTTTCAGTGTTACTGAAGGGCCGTATATCTCTCGATAGTTCGTCCATTTATAAAAAACATTATATTTGTATAGCTTGTTTTTGCAACAAATTAACAAACTGTTCATTTTTAAAGTTAGGTATTCGTGATGGTCAAGTACGAAATTGTTAATGAAAAATTTAGTTCTATAAGTTTGTGACTCGGCGTTTGTAACCATCGGTATTTCATTCACTTCGACAATTGGGGTTTTGTAAAACATTGTTGATATTGCTAAAAATCAAATTTATTATAAGTTTATCGCTATTCTTTTTTTTTTAAAAAAACGATGATTTTGAAAACTTTCGACCATTTTAGTCAATTTAAAATATAATTTTAGGGTCCGTTTATGGTGTTAAAGTGGCTAATGCTGATATAGGAAAAATAATGAGTGGCATTTTGATGATCCAGGTTCTGGGATTGTGGCACGATGGACTATTAGGGATGAGCTATCCTAGTGAGACTCGATTAGTTCAACGTGCATGTGGTGATTGCTTCGTAACGAATTACTATAATATTACCCAAGAAAATTTGAGCACCGAGGCTTTTGGATATGAGCCAGATTATGGACAAGGGGTTTATCATTACGTACGCTCTCATGCCGAGATGTTGGGTCGATATTTGCCTTCAAATGGTTTTGATAAGACCAAAGACTTTCCTAGAGGTGGGTTATTTTATTAATGTTTTTACACAAAAATTTTGAAAAAATAAATCATAAAAAAATTTTAAAATTCGCTTTTCTTTTCAAAAACTTGATGAGAAAAAATATTAATAATTTTCCAGATAAATTTAAAAGTACAAAAAATTTGTTTCGGTGTAAAAGAACCTACTAAATTTATTTTGTTTTTCGAGAATTTGTACCATGTAATTTATTTCTGTGAGTATGACAGAAAATTTAGTTTGAATCTTTAAAAAAAACGTAAAACTTTTTATGCTAAAAATTTACCTCTGTTTTTTTAGAACAGTTCTCTTGCGGACAGTACTATCGCTGTGTCGGATTCCTTTCAGCTCGACGAGATTCCAGACCAATGGCCTGTAACTATAAGCCTTTATAGTTTGAGAAAGAAATAACCAATTTGATTCTAAAATTTTCTAATTGTAAATATATTTTTCAAAACCTATTTTCCTACAATTTTGCTCGTAAATATAATGTGTACACGGAAATAAAATTATGAATAATTTAGCAGACCTAACCGATTGTATTTTTCATTTTAATCTAATTATTTCTTAAATTTTAATACTCAAAATATTATATCTTGTTTTTCGCATCGGTTTTTGAAAGCTTTTACAATTGAAAGTTCATTTATAAAAGTTTTGGGGACGATACAATAAGCATTTGGGCTAGATTCCAGCTCGCTTAGCCAGACTCTGTCTCGAATCAGCTTATGATTAATACCATCTCGTATTTGATATTCTAATAACAGAAAGTCCTTAATTTTCATAAGGCCTGTCTGATACCGTTTTTCCATTGCAAATGAAAAATCAATGTCTTCACTTGTGTGAAGGTATCTTAAAAGAACCGAGCGTAAACCTTCGTGAAGGGGTCGATCAGGGTCGCTAATTCGGGTAGATTTTGCAAAATGGACAGTAATATTGTGTTTTGTAGTTCTGCTACATGGCCATCGGCATATATCCCCGATGACATTTGGTGACAGCAAACAGTAGTCACACCATTTTTTCTCCAAGGATAACTTTTCTGATCCTAATAAGGTAAAATTACTGACTGAAAAACCTGTCATAGTTAAAATGAAAAGAAAAAAATTTCGAAACTTATTTTTCTTAAAAAAAATAATTTATTATAAAACTTACGAATACCGCTGTCCGAGTCAAAAGAAGATAAGTCGTCATCAGAATGCGATGTCATTTTGCGCGTCTACAATTATAAATTTGTTATTTTCCAAGATTTTGAACAAAAAAATTTTGCCGAAAAGTTAGCTAATTATTTAGGAAAATAACCCAATAATTTGTAGGAAAAAATTCTCTGATCGCATGGGTTTGTGGGCAAAAACATAAAATTGTAAAGTACGAACTTTTTTGTTTTAAGATTGATTATGACTTAATGTTTTTCCTCTAACTTTTTCTCAACAAAAATGTGGTGAGTACTTTTGGCGAATCATTTTTTATTCGTGATTGGGATGAACTAAAATTTCATAATTTAATGGTTCGATCCTTGATCGTTTATTTTCGAAAAAGAAATTATTTTTTGTGTCATTTGAAAATTGGAACACCCGGCCTTCGGAACAAAAATTAATTGCTTTTTATTTCAAAAATATTTACGCTGCGATGAGATGCGAAACCTTTATTTATATAAATTATAGTGTGGCTGCGTGATTACGATAAATTTTCAATTAGTAATAAAAAAAATTTTTTAGACTTTTGGATTTAAAAATTGTAATTCATAAAACATATCAAAAAGATGTTGGATTTTGTACTTGATGTTCAGCGTGAGAGTGCAATTGCACTATTGGACTTCGTAAAACAATCATTAATTTCAGAAAACATAGATGAGACTGTTTTAGCACAAAAAACCGATAATTTGCTTTTGCAGCAAACTTTAGATTTCTTAATTGGATTAGTAGCACGGGCTGTTACTGACGATTTGATAGTTATAATAGAAACTAGTAATATTGCCTATTTTCAATATCGTAATTTGTACCCATTTGGTGGTAATGAAATTCGGGCAATAAAATTTTCAGGAAAGTTTTATTTTATAATTAAAAATGTAGTGGTTAAATGGATCATTTATACCGAAAAATAATATAACTTTTTAAAAGAAGGTTTTCCTGAGCCGATTATAGCAGAGTGTCATTATGACGGGAGTCGGAAATCTGAGGGCAGTGTTACTTACTGTACACCGAAAGGGCTTTGTTTTAAATATTATTCTGTAGTAAATGGCGTTGGTCAGATAGACGATGTAAATGACGATCAACCTGGTGAAAATAAATCTGAATTGATTTTATTTTAATCGTAAAATAGATATACATCGAGTAAAAAAAATTGTATATAAATCGTAATTTTTTCCTTGGTAATATTTTAATCAGAATATTTATTAAATATCTAATAAAATTTAGAATGTATGTTACTGGAACAGCAGGGGCTCAAAAGCCGCTACACGTAATTACTGTGACTTTTAGTCCATTTACTCAAAGTGTCTATTATGAAAATCACGTTTGCCATTTTGTTTTTCGCACTCAAACTTTTACTGAATGCAGTATTAGAACTTTTAGATCTGACATGACAGATGTGCTATCCGGACTCCGAAGTCAATATTTGAAATATCCTGCATTGAGAGACGATATTGGACTCTTAGAATATGCTGAACCAAAATTGATTCCGATTACATATTGTAAATAATGTGCAGCCTGAGAAATTAATAAATCCCAATGTAATTGGTGACTGAACCATAGTTGTATCAAATTTCGTTTATTATTTAAAGCAGGGAGAATTTTGCAGGGGAATTTGTTAAAAAATAAAATTGAGGACAAAATTAATATTTTGAGGAGAAAAAATAAAATTTTTGATTGCTCATTAAATTCTTGAAAATTTTCTAAAAATTATTAATCATTAAAATAGTAGTGACTAATTCACATTTATTTAAAGTAAAAAATCGAGCGTAGTCACTTTTTAGTAGACATATTTCCTTGACTTATAGGGGTGTTGAATTCAGAGATATTTGGGATCTCAGTAAATTTTTCTTGCTCGAGCGACTTATTGGTATCTGGGGTTCCGAAATTCAAGTTATTGGCGGAATTCGGGTAATTTGTCGATAAAAATTTTAAAGTCGGGTTACGGCCCAATTTTGGTTCTGGTAATGGGAGTGATCTTTTATTAATACGTTCCATACGTAAAGTAAAACGTTTTATTGCTTCACTATCATCCGCCCACGCTTTGGGCATAACTACAAAAATGTGGTCAGGATTAAAAATCCTAGTTTTCGACCGATTATCTAAATGCCAGTCATCTGCTAACAGATTTCCGTGATCCCCATATACTAACGGTCGGTTAAGCGCAAAAAAGGAACTGATAGGTACTTTAATGAACAGATTTTCTTCATAAAGTTCCAGAAATTTTTCGCGGAAATATTCTTGGTCGGAGCGATCGGCAACATATGCACCTCTATCTGCGACATTTTCATTTACAGTTGCGTCTGGTTGTGCAACCAAGAACTTTACTTCGCCATCCCAGCTAAGTTGGTGAACCATCGGGTGGCGATATCTGAGATCAAAATTGTTGCGAAGATCCATTGTGGTATTTTGACCTGAAATAAATAATAATTGAAAAATAATAATTTGTAGCGGAAAGAATGTTATTCGTAATTTTGAAAAAAGTAAAATAATTTTGAGATTTATATATTTTTATGCAAAAAAAACATTATTATGTTTTCTAATATTCTTTAATAAAACAACTATTTTACCTATTTCTGTTATTGAGTAGAAAAGTGAAATATTTTGAATAGAAAATTGTATAAATACGGTTTCGAGCCCTAGTGGACTGAACTTTCTCATTTTAATTGCGGTTGAACAAATTGTATTTAAAACAGGGTTTCGATAGTGTTTTATTCAAAAAAGAATGTTAAAGAAATTTTATATTTTGTGTATTTTCACTAAAATGGAAGAACCTGTGACCGCCAAGAGTTCTTTTGATTCTTTCGACCAAGATTTTCTGAGTGGTTTTGATTTTAAAAATGAAATAAACGGAAAAATGGGTGATGCTGAAGGTCATTGTGCTAGTACGCAGGCGTGTACTGATTATCAAAAGGTCATTATTCAAAAAGAATTATCTGCAAAAGTAAAAAATATGAATAATTTTAGGACATAATAATAATGAAACATTTTTATATCAAAAACTAATTTTACTTAAAAAAAATTTTAACGGTTACTATTTTAGATGCTTATTTTAAAATCGAAAAACTCCAAGGTTGGGGACTTAATTTATAATGATGAAATATTATTTTTGATAACCGATGTCTACTCCCAGATTGAGGTGGCTAAAGATACAATTCCTTTTGGGTACGGAAATCCTGGTGCTTTGGTCATTCCTCGATCAGATATACATTTATTTCGAAAAATGTTTGTAAATTCGCATAAAAAATATAAATATAAAATTTGCACCATGGAACAATTTAAATTTCTAAATAAAAGATATCTGTTCGGGTGTGATGGTAGGCCATTGAATACTGGCTGGGATATCTCAATGGATAGTCAAATGTTTAAACAGGATAAAATTCGAGATTCCGATCGAAAAATAGTCATGCCGTCTGATTGGATAAGGGATGCCGCAGCATGTAATTTCTATAGTGAACGACTGGAGGCTTATCGGACTAAATCAACTGGGAGTTCTAAACCCTCCACAACTGAATCTACCGGAATATTTTTTGATGCCTTTCCTGACTTTATTTTGAGATAAATGAAAAATATCTGAATTTGTACTTTGCTCTTCGAACTTTTTGTTTTGTTTTAACACATATTTATTTTTAATAAAATTCACGAGAAAAATTGCAGTGTATTACTTCCTAATTTTAATTTGACAAAACAACATAATTCAAAAAAAAATGCAAGTCTTTATTTAGTAAGCATAATTCTCAATATGGAATTAAATATATAAAGAAATATTAAACATTCCGTAGTGTTCTTTTGCTTCGTTTTTGAATCTAGTTTTTACTGAATCCGAAATTACTTTAATGTCTATAGTTTCTGAATTTCCGTTGATTATATGAATAATCCAATTCATTTCCCATAGATACGTTTTTCCTAGCTTTTCATTTTTTAAATCGAGTTTTTTGCATGCGACTAAACCTGTGTCCCAGTTTATACCCGATCTGAAATTTTCAGTTTCTATTATTTTATATAACGGCCTATAATTTTCTTTTGAGAAACCCCCTTCGTCAATCATAATGATATCCCCCGCTTTTATTGGCATATTATTTTTATCACTATAAAGCATATCTTTTTCATAGGGGACAAATTTCATTGGCCTTAGTTTGGTATTTTTAAAACGGTTTTTCTCTACCGATTTTTGAACGCATTTTCTAAGTAAAATAGTGGCATTTGCTAAAGCATCAATATCGACTTCAAAAGGCTTTCCATGGACATATCTCCCATGAAAAAGTTCGGTTGGTCGGAAACCTTCGGCCCCGATAGTAAAATTAAAATTTCTAGTGGCTTCTTCGATAGCAATTTCTTTTGAAATGCCTTGTCTGCTTAGTTCTAAATTCAAAAATTTCGAGAAAACAGCAATTCTCCCATCTAAAGGGGCTAGACGGTTTTTGGAGCCGGTGTGTTTGTCTAATAGACAAATTTTAATCCCCCAGCTTTTGATGTCATCATCGTCGACTAAAGCTGCATGGGATGAAACGCTATCCATTCGGATAGTAATGAACGCATCATCAGGCTCTGTAGCAGCAAGACGATTTTTAACCTGATATAAAATAGTTTTTAATTTTTCACTATTTAAATTTCCTTGAATTAAAATTGACATGGCGAAACGTGTAAGGAATTCACTAGCAAAAAATATCTTAACCGATCTATTTTCTACCGCTTTATTTCTGGTATTAACGGCTGCAACCATACTATTAGGAATAGTTCTATGAATTTCGTCACCGTAAATTCTCATCCCTATCCTTTTAACTTCTAACGTTTCGTCTTCAAAATTTTTAAATTCACGGGCGGTAGGTCGATATTTTTTCAATCTGATGCATTCTTTGCATCTGCTACAAAGAGTATTTATTTGATCATTAATGTTTTTAATGATAAAAAGTCTTTTTACAGCATTGAGAAGTTTTGCTACCGAACCATGGCCGAAACTATTATGAATAGCGATGGCTATTTGACTTTTACAACTTTCTGGGAGAACAATTTTCATGAGTTTTTGGTCGATAATATTACGGTCGTATCTCACTAAACAATTTTTGAATAATTTACATTCTTGGTTATTTAACAAAGTGCCTACCTTTCTTTTGTTGTTTGGAGCATCATGACCATTTTGGAGTACTTCTTTCGCTTTTCTGATTGTCGGACATCTATTCTGCCAATCGTTCAAAAGAGGCCAATTATCGATAATTTCTGAAATATTCATTTTAATATCTACTTCGTTATAGTAAATTTTTGCTAAAATTTCCATAGAATGAAAAGTATGTTTAAACTTTCCTAAATCGGGGTTTTGGATCAAACTATTACTCCACCCTGTGTCACAATAAGGGTAGATCATATTTACTGGAAGATTAACGGGTTTAACATCTAATTGTAATCTCAAAAAATTTTCATAACTCATTGTTGGAACCATTTCTGGTTCAAATTTTAATGAATTGATTTTTTCGATCAAAATTTGTTGTTTCTTAAAAAATAAATCCCCAGAGCTATCTACTAAATCGCAAACGCGACATCCTTTGCAAATCTCGGAATTTTCCTTAGTTCGGGAGAGATAGTCTGCGAATTGGATAGCAGGACTTTTAGCAGAAATGTAATGAATTTCATAATTAAAATACGCTAATTTTGCGAAAGTTTCATTGATTTTCCTATCCATTGTAGGAACTCCTGATACTCTAAGTTTTTTATAGAGTTTTGCAACTGACTGTGAGTCAGTATACATGATGATCTTTTTATTACATCTTTCTAATTCCGGAGCTGCTGCTAAAATTGCTGCTAAAAGTCCTGTTAACTCAACTTCACAAGATGATGGTCTCATTTTATTATCACAATCAGATCTTCGTCTTGAAAATATTTTAATAAAATGTCTGTCTTTTCCGTCCCACTGAAAAAAGAAAGCGGCATTTGCAAAATAGCTCGTGTCCGTAACTCCATGGACATCCTTTTCCGGGTCAACCGGATATAGAGTAATTAACTCTTTTATTTTAAATTTTACTTTATTTAATTCCGATATGAGCTCTGGGGACCATTTAACCCCGTGGCTATTGATTCCAGTTGCTTCTCCTCTTAATTTATGCAAAAGTTTAGAGGAATATGGTAAATGATCAGAAATGTATGAAGCGCTACCAAGAAACCTTTTGAGCATCTTTTTAGTAGTAATATTGAATTCATTCATATTGTCTAAATTCTTAACTACATGGACGTTTGGTTCTATTGAACCATTTCTCAAAGTTTTACCAAGTAGCTTAATACTGGTACCTAAAATTTTCATTTTAGATCCTTTTACTCGAAAATTAAAATAAGAAAGGGTCGATAAAATGCCATCAAGAACGAAAAGAAATTCTTGTTTATTTTTTCCCCAAAACACGATATCGTCAAGGTATCTTCTGAGATTGTCTTTGTATTTATACAAAATCCTTAACATAAATTCCCTCACAGATTGTGGGGAAACCGCCCATCCCATGGGACACCTTTTATAACAAAAAATTCCCATTTCGGGATGTTCTACACAGAAATAACTCCATAGGGAGCGGTCTAGTTGAAAACAATAGAACATAGATTGGATATCTAATGTACCTATTAGACCTCTTTTGGTGTGTTTTGCGACTTCATTTATTATACAATTAACTCCGTCGGATTGAGTGGCTTTGAAATGAGTCATCTCATTTACTGTTTTACTGCAATCTAAAATAATCCTACATGAGTGGGCATTTAATACCATCTCGCCAATATCGTTTTTCTTGCCTACGGCAAAAATACTGATAATGTTTTTTATTGTTAGATCAGGGGGGACTTTAATGAGAACATCGTTCGCAATTTCTTCATTAAGTTTTGCAATTAACGCCTCTTTTACATCTGGTGTCATAGAGCTAAAATAGTTTGGTACTCTAGTACTGGACATTTTCCCGTCTATTTTTCCCCTGACGATATATCTATCGTCGGTGACAGTGCCTACATCCCCTGCAAAAAGTGTTTTGTGTTTGTTTAAAATTTCCCAAATACGATCTTTCAAATCAAAATCCTCTTTAATACCTAATTCCTCATAAAGGTCGTTCACTTCGACTTCTGAAAGAGAATTTGAATTTTTGAACTTAGTGGATAATTTATCCATTTCCATCCAGAATTTTTTTTCTGAATCCGGATTTTTCTCTAACACCTTTTCGGTGTCACAAATTTCATTTTGGACTATGGATGAGGTCCCAGGGTTTAAATTTCTTTCTACAAAAATAGTTTTTTCCCCAATTTTATAAGGGATATTGTAGGTATCATTTACTGCAATTTGATTATTCAAATTGTGATACATTTCTTTAAGAATAATTTCATTTACCGGTTTCACAATATTTTTTCCAAAAGCAAGGAAAACTTCACCATCTTGCCATGACATTTTGAAGTCATTTTCTTTCCACTCAGAAGTCCCAAATAGGACTGTATTCCATGGGCCTGTGTCAGTTACAACGCAACCCCTGAATTTAATTTTGAAATTATTGCTTTTTAACGTGAAATTTGCTCTGTAGTCTAAAAGTTTAATTGGTATATTGGTCGCCCCAACTGCTAAAGTTTTTTGGTCAAAAACTTCTACCGCCGGGATCAATTTTAACAATTTTTCATGGATAAGGGAGGAGCTAGCTCCTGAGTCAAGTATCATTTTAATACTTTGTTTTTCACCTTTAATGAGACAATCTAAACGAACACCTTGCTTAATAACCTCTTCATTTGTAGAGTATTTATTAGTAACCACATTTACCGGAGAATCTCTATCAATTGCTAAAAAACTTTCGATTGTAACATTATTTATACATTTTGATTTTATATCTGGTGAAAAATAATCGAAAAAGTCATTATTAAATAAATTTAAATTTCCAATAATTAAATTATTATTGAGGTTTTCTGCTACAAAAACTTTTCTTATTTCGTAATGGGAATTAAAAGAAAGTTTTATGTTAAAATTTATTGTAAAATTTTTGAGCACAATAATCTTTCCTAGAGAATCGGTGAAATATTTTGTTTCGTTTGGTTCTATGGTAAATTCGAAATTTGCACATAGAAACGTAAAAAATATTTCGTTGCAAATAGATATGTTAGAACCCGTGTCTAAGATTGCATTAAAATGTTTGCTAATGTCGTAACAATTAATAAATTCGATTTTAAATGTTTGGGAGTTGTTTATTAATTTTTTGATTGTCCAAAAAGAAAAAATATTGTTTGGTGAAAAATAGGGAAAACGGTAATTAGTACAAAAATTCATATAATGAAACAGAAGGCAGGCTGCTGGCAAAACTGGGCTATTGTTGTGAGTTTGAAATGGTAATCGAGTTTTGCATCTGTTCTTTGCTGATTTCTGATTAATCTGAATAATAATGTTAACATACAATTTTTTCAAAATATTCAATTTAGTGATTAGGGTGATCTTTTTGAAAATAAGTAATACAAATACAGTATAATTATTATTATGTAGTGAAAAAACTTTCATTATTTTCCCTAGTAGAAAATTGTTGGTAAAAATGGAAATGCAAAAATTCTTACTTATGGTGAATTTTTCTGTAAATCTTCCTAGATTAACGGTAGTTGTTGGACTTTCTTCGGTTTCTACATCAACAATCGCGTAACTTTCTGAGGGTGGATCCATTTCCACATCTTCTACTTCTTCCATCGCATCCAGACCATCTTCTTCGTCCAAGAAATTGAATACGTCCACCACTATTTCATCGACTTGTTCTTCGGTGAAAGCATTGAACGTCTTTTTGTGTATGTTTCCGCGAACTGGTATTTTCCCTGATTGATTCTTATGCACGTTCATCTTTGATCTAAAATTGTTTCTTAGGGTTTTCCTTTGCGAATTAAATTTATTATTTGAAAATTTTCTGGGGGTGTTACTTGAAAATTTATTATTGGAAAAATTACGAAAATTTGGTTTTTTGCCCCCAGTTTTTGATACATAGCCTTTTCCAGATTTTATGAAAGGCCCGGAAGTAAATTTTCCTTTAAATTTTTCGTTTTTATTAAAACGAGCATTAAAGCGGTTAAATTCGACGTATTCGGTTTGACCGTCTTCACCTTCAACAAGAAAAAATAATTCTTCGTTTTCTTCATGACCTAAATTATTCAAACTGACTTTATTTGATTTTTCCTCACGTTCTTTAGTAACAATATTTAGTAACTTAAAATATTGATCCCCGGTATCATTGGGGTGTGTTTGATAGGCGCTTTCCCAAACTTTCATAAGAAGTTCGGTTTTGCGTCTATTTTTAATACTTAACAGGTTATGGAATTCCCGTTTATTTTCCAAAAAGGACCTTAAACTAAGTTCTTCCAAAGTTTTGTCTTGCTTTTTGGCAATAATACGCAACATTTCTTCAATGTCATTATAGTTAAGATGACTCACAGAAATTAAAATGAGTGCTAAATTCAGGCCTGGGGAGTAAAGTTCGCGTCCTAAAAACCCGTAACTTTCTCCTTCGACTTCCCCTAAATTAATCGGTTTTTCGTAAAGAGAAAAGAAATCCGATGTCATATTTCTTGAATTTTGGATCAAGCTGGATTCTTTTATTCCAGAACGAGCTAAAACAGGGATGCATTTAAAAAATGAAAAAAGTTTGAGAATGGGTGGCTCGAGCGATTTGCATCCGGTCATTGAATAAATTAACTTTTTTAATTCAGTCCAATTCGTAATTTTCCCTAAATTAAATTGTTGGCCAATAATATCAGGTAATTGTGCCATTAAAATAACGGTGGTATGAGTTAAAATGCTTCGAATTGAAGCAATGTTATTTGCTTCGAAAAAACTTTGAAGGCTATTTTCACCCGAATAACCATTTCCTCCGAAAAAATCAGTGAATCTTTTGGTAATTTTTTCCAAATCAGGTTTATTAGCATTAATATTATCTTGTTCTAGGGCAAACCACATTTCATTATTAATGTAATTCGCGTGAAGCGCTTGTTTTTTGGCTGTCTCGTCGACAGTAGAAACGTCCTTTTTAACGCTAATTAAGTCACAGATATCTGTTAACATATATCTATATTCCTTTTGAAAAATTTCGAATTCTCTCATATCAGAAGGGATACCCTTAGTTATATCGTCCGTGCAAGTCGAACAATAGGTGGGTGGGCGCCATAAAAATGGTAATTTTCTAAAATCGTAATTGGATGTGATTTTATGATCTCTTAGCCGTTTGGAAATGTTATCCTCGAAATTATGAATAATGTTATTCACAGAATGAACATCGCCCTTGGCTATGTAATTTATATCAACCTTAAATATACTATTTTTAGAAAAGGTTTTAGTAATAAGTGATTGGTCGAAAGCGCCTGGTATTGCACCAGGTCTTATACGACTGCATGACTGCTCGTAGGACATGGCCTAGAGGATTGTGGGTATTGTACCCGGTGAACTTTCAATACAAATCTTTAAAGTATTATACTTTCTTGAAAAAAGGCGTGATTCGTTTCACACTTTCAAGGCACCACGTAAAACTGAGAAATGCTTAAGCTACCGGACGTATGCAAATACAAACCACAACTAGGTAAGTTGTATTTGGGTTTGGTTTTATTGGAAATACAGGCCTCAATACAGATACAGAAGTTTAATAATATTGTGAACAGTGTAGTTATTGAAACAGGGAACTTTATTAAAAGTTCCGTTTTGGCAATTCCACTTTCACCCAATTGTAAACTCTGGTACCACTCGACGAGGCACTCTTCCAAACAGCAAACTGCAAACAAAAGACAACTCAGCAAACTGAAAAGTTCGATCTGAGTAGTCACCAAATCCTCCAAACCTAAACTTGGAGTTAGAATACGTGTATTCTAAAATGAAAATCCTCGACTCACCAATATAGGGGAAAAGACCCGTGTGTGAGATTATTAAAAGGGTTTTCGCTTAAGTACTGCAATTATCTTTAAAGCGGTGGCGTATGTTTAATAATACGTGGAACATTAATATTTGAATAATAACATTCACTAAGTAGAGTTATGAATTAACTCGTACGCGGTAAATAATTTTACGTGCCCCGCGGGTAGAAAATTGGTTGAAATATTTAAGAAAGATTTCAAACATATTAAGTTATTATACCAATATTTATTATTTGTATGTTCTGAAAAAAATTTTGTAAAAAATTTTGAGAGAAAAAAATTTTATATTCACTTTTATAAATAAATTTTACCATTAATCTTCTAGTCTTCTTGTCTTGTTTTTGTGTAGCTGCACTTTACTGAAGTGCTCCTCGTCTCTTTGGGCTTGGTACTGGAAGCGTGCCTTTCTGCGGTTTTGGTTCCGGTCAATTGAGTTATGGCGGTTTTCGTTACCGTGGGCCCAAACTACGTTCTTTTTGAACAGGGTGATGTTATTCAGCCAGTCTGGTTTGATAGCCTGGACTAGATTATTTTCTTGGTCTAGGTCGATGGCAACCATATCCCCGTGGGAATCTAACATTACTAATGGATCTTTGTGATCCTTAAAAGCTATTGCCAACTGTAACATTCGTCGATTTTTTGACGACATTTCAAGGCTTGATAAAATTTCCGAATTTTCGGCTGTGATCAAATTTTTTATGTTTGAAACATTACCAAAAACGAAATCTTGAAGGGCGGTACACGCATCCATTATTTGGATAGTTGCGACCTTTAGGTCGTCTAGGTTTGAACATCCTACAACTGCAGTTTTATCGAAAGGCAGTTTAGCGCCTGACGCCTTTTTTTCCATAACGGAAATGAAATGTTCGAAAGTTGCCCCGAAAGTTAATGGCTCGTGGACATTGTCCCTATCTAGCAGTGGCCCGTCCAATTTTAATTGTAGCAAGATTTCGGCGTTTGACCCATCGTCCTGCATTTTGACCTGATTATGACAAATTATTTATTTTTTCTAAAAAGGGTAGAAAAATTTGTGAAAAATTATGAAATTTTAATTTTCCAAATTTTTAAAAAAAAAATTTTGAAGAAAAAAAATAATTTAGTCTTAATTTATAGTTAAAATTAATTACACTGAATGATAACCATATTGGTTTGAGCGATGGGTGGCAATTTGCATTGACTTGACGGGCTTTTTCGCAGATTTTGATGTAAAATGCTAAACATTCTGGGTGTATCGCCAATATTTTGATATTGTTGTCGGCCAAAAAATTGTTGAAAGCATTTGCTTCTCCCAAGATTTTTCTATATTCGTCGACTGATTCTTGCACCTCCAAGTCTTTTACATTGAAGTGGGTGATGTACTTAAAAATTTTATTTTTTTTATTTAATTTAACTCTCAAAAAAAGTGTCCCAACTATATTTAAATATAGTTTTGCGTATGGTTTAAACTATTTGATGGAAGGCCATATTGGCGACGCGGGGTTAGCAGGCCCCGAGTTGGCATGTCAACAGCCTAGCGAGTTCGCATTCTCGGTGAGAGCGTGCTTTGAAACTAAAAAATATATTCTGATCGCACAGTTTAAAAAAAAAAAATAAGTCCTTATTTTTAATTTATTTTTTACATTTTCAAGATTATTAAATTTTAGCTAAAAGGAACCTAATTTTTAGGGTTTGCTAGGTATAAACCGATGTTTTTTATTCTAAATACGGTATTTACTTTGTGGTTTTTAACTGAGGTTCCAAACCTAGATTTTTTATTTTGTGACAGTACTTTTCTGATATAAAAAAATTGTTTTGTGCGAAATAATTTTTAAATCAATAAATTTTAATTCAATATTTGAATAATCGAACCATTTTAACTTTCGGGTTCGCGCATAAGAGTTAAAATATAAATCAAGATGTGTTCTCAGTTGGTTCAAACAGTTTAATATCCAAATTAGACTTGAAGGAAATAATTCCAATTAGGTCTTCATAACGTTTGGAACGATTTAAAGCCGGACCTGCTGAGAATTTCTATAATTTATAAAGAGAAAAGAAGATAGAGGTAAATTATTTTCTTGAGAAAAAAATAAATTTTTGAACGATTTTGATTTTATAAAGTATATAAATTACCGGGCCCAAATTTTCGAATGAGTGGCGATTGTATTCCTGCATTTGTGATACATGAGGTCCTTCTGTGCTCGGGGCTTTTGCGTCGACGTTCCTTTTCTAGCAAGGATTGCTAGTTTTTTCCTTGACTTTCGTAACTATTTGCGTTAATGGGGCCTCTATCAATTTGGGGCAAATCCAACTGGTGATTTGAAAAAGGTTTGAATAGGTTTAAGGTGGGATGGTTTTTTGTTGAACGTCGGTTTTAATTAATGGGGAACTA
>SCLH01002217.1:0-18347 GCA_004367855.1 Oikopleura vanhoeffeni | reverse complement strand
TTTTTGGAAACTTTTGAGTCGGATTTTTGAATTTTCAATTATTTAAAATTTACAAGCATTTTGAAAATGATGAGAATTTTGGTCAAAAATATTTTCTTATTAAAAACACTAACTTCCGCCATTTTTACTTTATATTCACTTTTAAAAAGATTTTCCATGTGAAAATTTCGGTACGGATTGAAATTCGCAAAAATGTGTTCATGATCGGTTCGGAAGAAAATTTGTAAAGATAGGATCGGTTTAGATTTTTCCGATTTGCTAAGGTGCCGACTCTTCGTCTAAAATATCCCCGACAACAAATGTTTGAAACAATGATGTTGTCGCCTAGACTTATAGTCTATAGCTCTATAAGTTATAGACTATAACATAGCCTACAAGTTCTTACATAAATTATATATTTTACATGCCTTTTTTTTATCGTTGGTTATTCATTGGCTCCAAATTTCAAGACATTTTTGTTTCTCTTTTTTAATGCAAAAAATAATTTTTTATGTATTCTATGCTATCTCGTTTATATATATGAGGTCGCTGGCGATAGAGGAATCACTAGACTCGATAAGCTTTGAGTGAGCCGAGACTNATTTTGAAGGAAAATTATCATATTTAAAAAAAATATTAAAATTTTTTATCAAATTTGAAAGAAAATATTCAAAATTTTTATCAAATATTGTAAAAAATTTTGTATACAAGGTTGGAAATTTTGAGGTAAATTTTAATATTTCTCAGAAAATTATTTTTTTTTGAAGAAATTTTTGAACAAAATGATATAAAGAGTATCAAATCCCCTTTTATCTGCCTTTGGTTAATTTGGGGCTCATTTTCAACAAAATTAAATGAAAACATAAAACAGTTCTTTCATATGTTTTAAAATTTTGGCCTTGAAAAAGTAACGTCAACCCAACCAATTGGTTTCGTGCTGTCAAGCCAGGCCTAGCCAACGATTTTGTTGTCCGGACAAGCCAAGCCAGACAAATACCAACTTAGGGCTCCTTTTAAAAAAAGTGGGAAATATGAAATTCCGGTTTGATTGAATAAAAATACGAGTTTTAAAAAATAAGTCTTTGGTTGTCATAATTGCTCAGATAATCAATTTAAGCTTTCTGCCTCAACTTGCTAGTATTTAAGATTTTTCAAATGTAATTTTTGAATTAATTGAGAACAATTAACCCTAATTTCGAGTTTTTATAAATATTTCATCTGATCGGATTGGATCGGATCGTCTCAAAAAATAAACTTGATCGGATTGACCTCATCGGATTGAGAACATTAAAAAACCTGATCGGATTGACCTGATCGGATTGAGGAGTTTCAAAACATGATCGGATTGACCTAATCGGATTGAGGAGATCCAATCCAATCCGATCAAGTTCTGCCGACTCCTGGTTTCGAGTTCAATTTTTTATTTTTAAATTCAATTTCCTACATGTATATTTAAATACTATAAAATTTTTAGAAAAAACTCAGTATCATGCAACTATAATTTCTGATTACCATTTTGTTCTAAAGGACTAGATTGTGCTTGTGGCGGGTTCATCAAGCCGAGGAAATCACCAGAATTTGACAATAGAATTTGTGATGGCTGTGAAGGAGTTACAACTGTATTGAAAATATCCATCGGGGTTTGTTCAGGTGTGATAGCTGTGACATTATAAAAAATAGTTAGATACATGTATATAGAAAATGTTTGATAGTTATATCCATTATTATGCCCGGGTCACGTTTAAAACTTATTTGCCTGTTAAAAGAATAGGGAATAAGTTTTTAAAGTGATCCCGGGCATAATAATCCATATCCCTTTAACACCTTTTGGATGATTTGAGAGATGTGGGTTGAGGGAGCCAATCCTAACACTCCTAAGACCCCTTCTAGCCACTCATGAGGCCGCTTTCTCTTCTTTTCAGCCCACATCTCTCAAATGATTTGAGTCAAATCATCCAAAAGGTGTTAAAGGGATATAACGTAGCCTACGTTACGTAGGTCGGACTCATTTGCGTGTAGATAAACATAAAAATATATGTTATGGCGACAACTGTGAGGCAGTATTACGTGACATTCAGTTGCCGAGTAGTTAAAGAAAATTTTAGTTAAGGGTATCCCGGTTCCTACATTTTTTCTGCATATTATGTCATAAAAATGCACCAAATCAGATTGTTTATAGTTTGCAACGATAACAACCCCAAATTGAAAACAAAAAAATATTTCGAAAATTTTGCGTTTTTCGATTTTTTTTCTAAGTATTTTTTCTCAAAATTTATGTTCAAAAATAACGTTTGTTTCAAATTGGCCACTAAGACTTCAAAATTTCGTCATGCCGTAAGCCAACTTTCTCTCTCAGCTGTTTCCCCAGTGCTTCTTTTGAGCCTACTTTCGAAAAAATCGAAGCACATTTTTTTCGGAAATTTTTTTCACTGTGACCTTAGAATTCATATTTTTTTCGTTTTGGGTCGAAATTTGACACAAGAACCGCCCCGGAAAGTTTTCTGGTTTGTTTAGAGCTAGCTTTTGCAAAATTTTGAGCTAATTTTGAAATTTAACCTTAGGAGGAAGATAGATTTTCCGAAGAAAAAAAGTCCAAAACACCGTATTTTGGAACCGGTTTTTTACGTATTCGAGAAAAAATTAGCACTTATGGACAAAAGCTTACCAAAAAAGTTTTGTTACTAATTATACAGTTAGTTAAAATTTGAGTTTGTTTCAAAATTAAAACTTTGAGGAGATAGATTTTTCCGTTTTGGCTCTAGGTGCTCTGTTGGCGCTTATGTGTGAGAGGAGTGTGGTCATACAAAAAAGTTGTGCCAAATTTTATTTTCGCAAGTTTTGAAAAGCTAGTCTCTACAAACCTGGCTAATCTGAATTATATCCTCGAGGGCCTGTTCGAGCTAATATTTATCGGAAATATCGTCAAATTAGGGACCGGGATACCCTTAAAGCACAAGTTGTGCTGCACAACTAGTAGTAAATCAGAAACTGTGGAGTTTGTCCCAGCGGTCAGGCTTCGAAATCTCGTTTTGTTCACTAGACAAACCTCGTTTTCTCTGTTCAGACATATTCGACTCTAAATTGCCACTGAAGCGCAATAGCGAGCTAAAAATCAAAACCAAATTCGATATACACTGGTGAACCCCCATAGTAGTTAAAGAAAAAATTGTCAGCAAAATCTGTTTCTGTGCTTTTACTACGCGTAGCTAAGTACTCACTCACTTGACTATCCACTGTATATTTTTTTGACAACATTCTCTAGAACTAAAAAAAATCTTGAATTTAAATTTTTTGATGCAGAAATACGTGTATAAGTTATAGGGTAGATAGTAATTCGCAGAAAATATAATTCGTCGAAATATTAAAAATTTCAACTTTTCAAATATAAAGACAACTTTTTGTAAAAATTATTTCTGCTCATCGTTTTCAGTGCCAAATTTTAATATGGTAAGAATCTTACCGTAAGATACAAAAAATAATTTCTTGATAGTTTATTCTAGAAGTTTTTGCCAAAAAAGCACTATTTTCATAAAAAGTGAGTTTTTTAGCCACAACTTTTATAATATTTGACATAAACACATGAAATATTGGGTTTTACAATGAAATTCAACACTGAAAAAGATGGCCAAGACGATTTTTAAGTTAAAATTCTCTTTATATTTAAAGAATCGAAATGTCCGATTTTTCGGCGAATTACATTTTCTGCGAATTACTATCTACCCTAAGTTATACAGTATAAGTTATACAGTATAACTCTTCAAATCACCTAAATTTGAAACTGGGATTTGTAATGGTTGTGAAGGTGGTTCAACTGTATTGAAAATGTCCATCGGGTTTTGTTCAGGTGTGATAGCTATGGCATTATCAAAAATGTCGAGATTATTTTTGCATCATTTTTTTGTTCCATATCAACTAGAAAATAATGTACAGTGGTTGACCACTTGAAGCCCCCCTAGAACTTTAGTCAAAAAGGGGGGGGGTTTAACTGGTCAGGGGGGTTTTAAGTGGTCACAGGCTTATAGGCAAATCAGGCTTATGAGCATATAAAATATGCCCAAAAAGGGGGGGGATTAAAGTGGTCAGAGGGGCTTTAACTTGGGGGCTTCAAATAAATTTTTGGCGTTCTACGAAAAACTATATTTTTGGCGTTTTACGAAATCCTCACTTTCAGCAGTTCTCTTTTTTTTTTGGCGTTTTACGAATACCAGTAAAACGCCAAAATTTGAAAATTTTGGCGTTTTACGATTTTGGCGTTTTACTGGCAGTCCAAGTGGTCAACCACTGTATTATGATACCTGTCGAAATTTCAGAAATTTTGACCGAAACCCCAACTGGTTGCATAAACCACCTCCAGGAGTCTCATGAGGTCTGACGAAATCTAATTTACTAAGAAATTCATAGCAATTAAATACATTAAATATAATTTTTTTTACTAAAGAAAAAATTTTAGAAACTGGTAACTAAAGTACTCACTTATTTGTTTTCCGTATTCGCCATCAGAGGATTCATCAGATTCTTCATTTGCAAAATTAGGATTTATAATTGCACCATTCATATCTTTGAGAATGGTTAACATTTAAACACGGGTTTTTAAACAAAAATATTTCTGACTCATGTCGTGAATGCGATTGACCTTTAAGTGCCCAAACAATTTTGAGCACTTGAAGCGCGCGTTTAAACTGCCTAATTTCTCGGCACTTAGAGTGGACCTGAAAATGTACATACCTGTATAACTTTTCAAGAGAAACTTTTTGGAAATAGTTTTTTTGACACATGACACCACCTGGTGGT
Organism: Oikopleura vanhoeffeni; assembly: GCA_004367855.1. Classification (NCBI taxonomy): domain Eukaryota; kingdom Metazoa; phylum Chordata; class Appendicularia; order Copelata; family Oikopleuridae; genus Oikopleura; species Oikopleura vanhoeffeni. The sequence continues at coordinate 13,577 of SCLH01002217.1, read as the reverse complement.
GGAAAAGAGCAATTTTTGTATTTTGACACATAAATATTATAAGCACTTGAAAATGTACTCACCTTGGTAACTTTTCAAAAGAATTTTTTTGGCAATATTTATTTTGTTATCAGACACTACCTGGTGATTTAAAGCTAGGAAGAGCACCGAGCTTAAATATCTGCTCGGAAAAAACCGAGCGGGTCCGATCAGATCGGTTTTTCTCGATCCAATCACATTTTTCGCCGCTCGGTTATTTAACGATCCAATCAGCAAATTTTAAAATGTGCTTTCGATCTGATCACATTTTTGGTCCGATCTGATAGGATCGCATAATTTTTGCGAGAATTTTTGGAGTCATCGTAACCAAAAAAACGATTCCGAAAACAAAAAATAATTCATTCCTTCTCGTTGTCAGATAATGATTCGATAAAACCGGTATCCCGAGCAATAAATCTCATTCGAATGGGTATCAATGTTTTTAAGCTATCCTGTAGAGGATTTTTTTCGTTCATGAAATTTTTTCAAACAAAAAATGATTTTAAGGTCAAATTTTTGAGATTTTACAAGGGGCACAAAACCGAGTTCTAGCGACCCTGCGGGGCCCCGTATGGAGAGCTAGAGCGCTAATTTTTTTGGCAAATTAAAATTAAGCGTTTTTTAGGAAACTATTTTGAAGAATTAGGGTAGGCGACCATGTGGTCGACCTTAAATAAGCGGTCAAAGTTCGAGGTTAATTTCAAGTTCATCGCAGAGACTTGAAAGTACACAAAAAACACCTGAAGGGGCGACTTTTTGAAGAACGTATTAGCAACTTTGGGTCAATTACGTACTGAAAGATCGCTATAGCTCAAAAACTGGCTTCAGCACCGCCTGTGAAATCTCAAAAATTAAAGCAGTTTTTGCGCGGTAGCGACCTTTCAGTACGTGATTGACTCATATTTACTAATACGTTCATTAGAAAGTTGATCCTTCCGGTTCTTTTGAGGGTACTTTCAAGTCTCGATGAACTTGAAATTGACCTCGAACCTCATGGTCGCAGACTTTAATCCTTAAAAATTGTTACCTGAAAAATGCTTAATTTTCACTTGCCAAAAAATTAGCGCTCTAACTCTCCATACGAAGTCGCTAAGACTAGGTTTTGAACCATTCGTAAAATCTCAAAAATTTGACCTCAAAATCAATTTTTGTTTGAAAAAGTTTCATAAACGAAAAAACCCTACGTCTTCAAATTACCAAAAAAAATTCTCTATAATACAGCTATTCTTAGTTAAATGAAAAAGTATGAAATGATAATAGTACAAATAAGAAAATTTGAAAAATGATAATTTAATCTTTTTTTCAAATGTTTATTTTTGATTAAATTAAAAACAAGAAAGAATTAATAATTTAGAATAAAATATATATATAATTTCAAACACAAAAACTTAGTTATAATTTAAAATACAATTTATCATTAAAAATTCAAAATTTAAAAGATAATTCTGTAATAAAGTCAAAATTTTAGATTTGGATTAAAAATTTTGATAAAAATTTATTTTCAAATTGGTAATTTAATTGAAAAAAACTGAAATTTTTAAAGATTAAAAAAATTCGATTTGAAAACTAAATTTGAAAATTTCAAATTTAATTTAAAATTCCAATTTTTTTTAATTTTATAAGAAATTTCATTACGAAATTTTATTAAAAAAATTTAAATGAAATTTTATTGGAAAATATTTGGTATTTTAGCGAAAACAAAAATTTAAGAAAACATTGATAAGTTTTTTGGCAAGCTAAATTTATAAATTTATTTCTTTTTAATTATGAAAACTTACTTCAAATTAATTAAAAAAATTGAAAATTAGAAAAATGAATATTAAAAATTATTTGCAAAAATTGGAAATTTCATTTAACTATTGAAAGTTTCATTTAATTATTAGAATTTTTTAACAATTGAAAATTACATCGAAAAATTAGTAATTTTATTAAGAATTTGGAATAATCTGAAAAATTTTAATTGTAATTTGAAAATTTTTGAGGCAGCGAAGCGATCTCAAATTTTTAAAATTACATTTAAATCTGTTTAAATTTGAACAGCCGTGGAAAACTACGCCCGTGACACTCCGCGATGAGGAGGTAGGATTTTTCTCTAATCACGTTGTTACGGTGTGGCGTCGATAATTGAGATTTGCTCAGAAACTTTTTTGATAGCCCCATTTTGTAGAGAATTTCCAACTAGTTTTTTAGAGCTTAGTTTTTTTCTGAATTTTTTGATTTTTTTCAAAAAAAAAGTAAGTTTTGAGATTGTTTTGAAGATTTTTGAGAAATTTATGAAGTGAAAGGGTACCAATTTCGGATCATAGAATTTATTTGTTCACCATTTACAAAATTGCGAATGTAGACACTCTAACTCGGAAATACGTGCCAAAAACGTTAAATTCAATTTTTTAAATTTTTTCTTTTTATTTCAAAAAACGTTCAGAATTTCAACAAAAACTAGAAATTCACAAGTCGTTCCTGAGACTTTTGGAGAAAAAAATCGAAAAAAAGGCTACCATTGAACACTTTAATTCAGCTTTTGCGGTGAACTTTGATGTACAAATGAAATTCTCCCCATATACTATTTAAGCGAGGCGTAGGCGTTTGCGCGAGGCTCCCAAATACGCTGTTTTGACCACCAGGGGCAAAAATCTTGAAATTTTCTACCGCTCGGAGATGCGCATTTATATTTGGAAGTTGAATCGCAAAAAACAAGAAAAAGTGATGAGGAATGAATAAGGAGTAGGCTTTTTTGTGCTTTTAGGGACGCCTACTAAAAACCATTTTTGAGCGTAGGTTGAGGTATCAGATGCTCTGAATAGTACCGGCACCTTCCTCAAGAGTTGTACTACGTATTTGGAAAAAAATAATTATTTATGAAACCAGGTTTCTCAGAAACTTCACTTGAAAATGTATATTCCCTGAATAAGGGTTCAAAATAATTTAAATTATGTTATTCATGAAACAATGCACGTCTCAAGCATTCTATAAACATTTAAGTTGTTCCTAAATAATTTGAAAGAAACGTTTTTTTCACAATTGAATGCATGATTAAATAAACTCCAGCACGCCTCCACATCTAACCGCTTTAGCGCAGAACATCTAAAATAAAAATTTCCGACTCTAAAAGAAAAAATGAAAGAATTTTAATGTTTTATATTTGTGATTTTAGATTTATTAGAGGAAATCAAAGTACAGCTCATGTCAGGCTGCCACTTTTATGGCGACGACAAACTGGAAGTACTTAACTTCAAACCTTATTATCTCGGATTACTATACATGCGAAGACTCAGGTGAATGGAATTAAACACCAAAAGGAATCTCAGAGTAAAGATAAAGCTTGATGTTTAAAGGCTGGATTTAAAGCTACACTAACAAAGTTTTCTGTTTGTAAGGAAATTTTTTCAACCTAATATTTGCATTAAATCTCTGCAAAACATTTCCTGAAGCGTCAATATCTTTCATTTCATAGTCTTTTCGTACAATGTTTGCATTAACCATTATTTGTTTCATAGGGGACTAACACTAAAATTAAACCATTAAATCATCCCCTTCTGATACGAACGATCTAGTTTTAATTTTGCCTCTCATGAAACGATACGATCGCAACCGTTTTGTTGTACCTTCTCTAAGATACGAATAACGAATCCAGTAAAAAAAATTAACGGCCGACGTTCATTGAGAGTAACCAACAAGACATGAAAATTGGATTATTAAAAATTTTAAGATAGAAAATCTTACGTAAAATATGTAGCGGTGATCACGAATATGTTTTAAACTTGAAGTTAAATTCTCGATTTGGCAATTTGAATCAAATCAAAATCAGGGGATTCACGTTCATATAAAAACTGAGGCTATCTAACAGTAGAGGCCTAAATGGCTATAAAAACCTGGCAGATTCCGCACCAAAGTGACCAGAACTTTGGCAGTTCTAATGAGATTTTTTTTCTTCCTTTCAATTAATTGGTGGTTTGATAGTACTACGACCAGAGTTTATTTTCAGCTATCCTATATACGCAATTCTGGGCCTTTTAGCTTACTTTTAAGCCAAAATCTTTATATAATTTGGCTTTTGAAAACAAAACTCATCCTATTTAGCTTTTGAAAGCTAATCTGAGCTACTAAAAATTAAGCGAAAAAATGAATAAAGATAAAGGTCCGAACACCCAGCGCTTTTTAAATAAAAACTGGTTATTAAACAATTTCAGTTAAATCTAAAAACCAAAATCAAAAATGATCCGATTGACCATTTTTATTATTTATTATACTAGATATTTGCTCAGTTGAGCTGTATAAAACACTCCATCCAGGAGAATTTTGTTTCAAAAAGTCCGAATTATATTTAAAAAAATTGGGACAAAAAATCAGCAAAATCGCAAATAGATATAAAGATACCAACCCATTTTTTTAATCCATAAAAGTTATCTGAATCACGAACTGATGGAAGGAATCGACTACTCAGCAAAATTAATAAATAGAATGCCCCGCGAATAAGAGATACAAAAAATAACTTATCAAGTTATGGAACAAGAAACCGTAACTGATTTGTGACAGTTCATGTTGCAAGAATACGAATAACCTCAGATCACTATGGTCGAAGGAAAGGTTCAAATTGTAAATTAAAATTATGAAATTAAATTAAGTGTGTGGAGAAATAGACACACATCCATTTGGCAAATAGCATAGTGTTTTGGTATGTTTGCACACGACCAAAATTAGACATTTCAATAAGTATATAGATTTAGGGTCTAAATTTTCCTTAAAACAAATCGGTTAAAAATCAAAATGAAACCTTTTCTTAATCGATTTCTCAATGGTCTTGCCTTTCGTCATCAGATTATTACTAAAAGTTGTATGAAAAACTTGACTAATAATTAATACACATCCTTCCAGAAAAGTCATATTTTTAAAAGTTCGTTAGGCACTTTAAAAACTGTAATACAGTGTTATGGAGATATATAACTTGCAAAAAAGCCAAAATTGCGAAAAACGTCACTTTTCGTTATATTTGATAACTTCTAAAAAAAACAAAAATAGCCGTTTTCTTTATTTCATCTTAATCCATTAGAGCTTGGCAAAAATTCAAATTTTTTTTATGAAATAAGATTGATAATCAAATTATAGCATAAAATATCTGACTTTAAGCAATTTATCGCGGTGAAACTCAATTCACGCGTGTGATCACCATTCATGAGAAAAATTAATTAAGTTGTTTTTTGAAGATAACGAAACACCATTTTCAAATTTGAATATTATTAATTATGTAGGAATAAAAAAATAGACCAGATCAAAAAAAAAAATATTTTAGCCTTAAAACGACCCCCTTAATAAGTTCATTTAAAAAAGTTATTTCATAATTCTTAACAGTTTTTCAGGAATGAATAATAAATTGCAAAGACGGTATCAAAAAAACTGTGGAGCCGGACAAAATTTCCACACCACCGCAAAAAATGAACATAAGCCATCACAACTGCATCAGGTTTGTCCAAAAGCAAAGCGACCGTTAGTAACATGATCAGAAAGATCTGGTCCAAAAGCAGAAAAGTTAATTAATGAATGGGAAATCCGCCAAGCGAAAAAATGCGAAAAAGTGGCATAAATGGCTCACAGAAAAAACGTCCGGGTGCCTGAAAGAAAACGGCCAAAAAAAGGAAAAAACCCTAAACATTAAGTTAAAGCTAGGGAACCACCCCGAAAACTGATGCGAAGATGGTCCGTATGGTGCATTGCCACCCACGAAGCCCCTATCAAATGAAATCCTGCTGGCTGGACCTATCAAGGGACCAGAATTTGAGACCTGATCCAGAATGCTCGCCCTTATTAGTAGCAAATAGGGCTGAATCCAAGCCATGGTTTCCTATTTTCCAATGATTTAAAGAAAAATAGTCCAAAATGAACTGTGCTGTTCAGTATAGCCTATAACTCATAGGATTTATGACAATCTAAAAAAAATCCGGAAATTTCCAAAAAAATATTGAATAATTTTTCTAAGTGTCTCAAATGGACAAAATGGTTTTTGCGTCTTGCGCGAGAACAGTAAATAATTTGCCCCATAGTTCATAATCCGTTTCCAAACATGAAGTTGCGAATGCGTTTCTACTATTACAACTTTGATTAATGGTGTTGAACGCAAAATATTATTCAACCAAAATGTGATCCTGTGGAGTTGAACCATGAAATTCACAAATTAGACACACTACCACTAACTCTGAATTGCCTCGAAAAATGTAACAATGAAAAAATACGACCTTCCGGCGAATAAAAGTGTCCTCTTAAAGCGGCGAAAACCGAAGTTTTTCCTATCCGAAGTAAAAATTACTTGAAATCAATACAGCAAATAGGTCACAGATAATATAACCCATTTAAAATGACCTTTATTACTTACGTTAATTATCTAGAACTACGTGTAAGTGTTAAAAGCAGACTTTTGAAACGAGACCGGGATCGCCGGAGTCGGGTTCCGAACATCCCCCCGGCGTCCCCGTCGGGGTTTGATCGGGATAATTATAATATTCAACTGTATCATACAACTTGTTTGATTGAATTTACCATATAATTGATCAATTTAGACGCCAATCGACTATACCTGGTGCACTCAAACTGGCAATTGTGACATGTATGAAATCAGTTATATTTTTTAGCAAATTAAAAACTTGTGAGGATGAATACCCCTATTGACACTGAGGGTAATTAGGAGCGCGAGGCCCTGATTAGGAAACGTAGTGTGTTTTTAAAGTAGTGGGGCTAGGAATTCACAAAATAGGGGATGACACGAGAAACAACTCACACATACACAATGTATTAAAAATAATCATTAATTCCATAATTGTCATTTATCAAATTATTTGTTTTTTCTTGGCAAATTGTACTGATACCCAAATTGAACTAACCTGTTCATCAAATTGACATATTTGGTTAACGAAATTAATAAAACCATCAATCTAACCGAAAATAAAGAATGTTTTAATGATTTTATAAAACCATTATGAAAGTCCCCTTATCTGATCCCTTGGGACAGCAAGGTCCTCGCGCGAGCGAGTGAGAGGTTCAAGGTCTCCTCCACAAGTTAATTGTTCGCCCAGCGGCGAGAGGAGTATTGTTATTTATTAATGATTATTCACAGCTTAATTGGAAAATCTTTATCTTTATATATAAAACACTGGATTGAGATCCGAAAATACCATAATTTATCTTATCAGTTGAATTCAGCAACTGAAGAAGGACCAACTGATTGGCCTCGAAAACCTTTCATGATTTTCATTCAGAACGATACAACCTTGTTATCGTGACTTCGATTTTTACGCTTTAAGGGGTTGGGTTGTAAATATTGGATATCGTGCGAGGCGTCATGTCAAATAACAATCATTATAATTCATTTTAATTGATTTAGTTGGTTTGATTTATGATATAACTTGTGCTTGATACTGAGAAAAATATAATGTGTGCGATTCTCACCACACAAAACCGAAGCGGCTTCGAAAATTTTATCGATTTTGGGAATCGATATAATCCGCCCCTTATCTTTGGACTTGTGGTGGGTGGCATCTGGGCATACTTTTAAGGCCTTTCGCTATTGCAAAGCGATGATAAAGAAAACATTGGAAAAACGAGAACTAAACAAAACAATTGAGAAACTGACGTCAATACCAAGTATTATTAAGCCCGTTTGCTTTAAACAAAAAAACCTTTGATATCTTAATGTCCACACATTTTGTTAATATCGCGCGCGAGCGAGCGAGAGAGAGCAGGATTCGCTGTCCCTGATCAGTAGCCGGGATAGTAACAAAGGTGTAAAATAGGGAATTACCTAGCATGTCAACCATCGATTTCGGGCAAAAAAATCGAGACTAGTTAGGGTTGATCTTGTCAATATAGGGTTTATGTGGAATATATTGCGCGTCTTGTGTTGAGCATTTTTAAGGCAAAAAATCGTTATGTTGCAATTTTATGATAATTTATTAAAAAAGGAGGTTTTTGTTGTCAAAAACCACTCGCTGGAGTCCCTGATGCTGATGAGACCCTGATATTTATAGGCCAATTTAATCTTTATTTTTTTCAACTTTATCATTTGTATATATTCACTAAAACACTCACAAATTTAAAAGAATGTGGTTTTGTGAGCATCTCACGCGTGAATGAAATTTTTGTTGACATCAGGATTGACGCCGATATTCAAAAGAGCACACGACGATGTAAAAAGCAAAACCTTCCAAAAATATAATTTTTTCTATTTTAAGACTTCCTAAAGACAAAAGTTTTTTAAAGTAAAAATGAATTTGTAAGTAAGAAAAAATGCACCTAAAGTTTAAAACATTTCAAGATGTAGCATCCAACTGTGCAAATTTTTTTTGTCATATAAATAATTTCTGTTTAACAGAAATTAGTTTCTAGAAAAGGGTTTCTCAAGTTAAAGTAATTAGATAATAATATAATTTGTCAAGTAACTGGATAAAGGAAGAAGTATATGAAAAAAACTGGATTCAAAAAATATAGCTACTATAGTATCAACAATTGATGAACCAAAAAAACAGATTTCTTTGCCAAAGCTTTTAATTCATTTCATGAAAAACTTAAAACGCCGTGAATTTTTAATTGTTGATTAGACCGTTGTTGATTAATTTGTCTAGTTCACTTTCGATTTAATGTTCTCCCCTTTGAAGTAAAATTCATCACTAATTGGGAAATGTGTAAAGGTTTGAATTGATCATTCTCTCATACGTTTGATTACGCCCAGAAAAGAACATGTCAATCATAAACATACGCCATGCAACCAATAAAACAAAATAAGTAAAGCAACAAATTCAAATTTATTTTGTAAGGTTGTCACAACAGCTACCGCCACAGAGTCAGCGAAAACCGATCATCGTCAAGACCGAATGACAGGAAAAAAGTTTAAACCAAGTGCCTCAAGAACGTCAAAAGAGCGTCCACCCGCATCCCCAAACCCCATCAAGAGTTTATCGTGCAGCGGAAGCGAGGTAGCTAATACCCTCGCGAATCTAAAACATTCTCCGGCCCGAGCAATGCCAGTGTAGGGATGGATAAAACGGATTAAACATTCGTACGCCTTAAAAACCAAGATCAAAAAGTGAAAATGACACACTTTTAGAATATGAGCATGATAAAAATGAAATTTTAGGAGGTGTTCATTTTCAGACAAAGCGACGGTATCGAACATTTTCCAGTATTTTCACAGAAAAAAATAATTTTTGATTCAAAAAAGATGAAAATTAGCAATTGTTTGTTTTTCAGAATGTTTTCCAAATATTGAAATTGGAATGTCAAGGACAAAGTTACCGAGAAAATATCAAAATTTTTGAATTGAAGTAAAAAACCAATTTGCCTATTTGAGCAACAAAAAACCTTCAAATGAAGGAGTTTTGTTTTGGTCAGAAATATCAAACTTTTCACACTAGTTTACAAAACCGTACATGTTATGTATTATGGTGTTTATGACGCAGTAAAAACCAGAAAAAGCTAACGTTGAACAAATTTAAAATGTAACCTTCAAAAAAATAAAGTATTTGTTTGGAATCATGGGTATTAATCAGTAGTTCAGGATAGGATAATAAAAATTTCGAAGATTTTATGAATTACAATAGGTTAAATATCATATTATATATATATATAATATTAATGATTCAACCCGAATTTGTTGGAAACCCCAACAAAAATCACCAAATTCCCGAAAAAATTGGCCTACCCCTGTAGAAATTAGAAAAATCTACATACGAAAATTACTGTCGAGAAAGAGACAAAAAAACCTACAATAAACACACATGAAATTGCCTTTGACAAGAAATCTCCCTTAAAATTTGTTCACAATGCACCTTCCCATCAATTACCCTATTTTTAACAAAAACTATAATTAAAAACAATGTTAAAAATTTGAGAAAAAATGCGATTTAGCAGTCGAATAATCACGTTAAAAAATTTAATGTTTGAACGTAAAACCTCTATAACACTGTGACCTGTTCATGGAATCGAACAAGACGTGGAGAAATTCCTCAAAACATCCTTAATGTTGTTAACTTGCAAAAACCGAGGTAATAGGTTCTCCTTTAATAGAAACAAATGTATTTTAGAGTAGGAGCAGACTTTTCATCCTTCCAAAAAGTAGCAGACAACAAAATATGCCTGAATTAACTTGCTAGAAAAAATCACACGCCACTTTGTGCGGACTTGGACATAATACGATTGCGTACCACCAACAATCCAGACGTTCTAGATACTAAAACGTTTCTTAAAGCAAACCTACAAATAAGTATTTACTTGAAGTCTGATAAAGCCCGATTAAATTTGTTCTTAATAAAGATAGATTATCATCAAAAACTCTAATGATTTTATATGAAAAAAATTTTGATAAAGAGTGAAAAATATGACCACAAAAATTAGATACCAGATTTAGAAAACTACCGACTCCTCATAAACTACACCTTCAGAGTAGCTTTACCAAAAACACTATTAAATCCCTCTTTCCTCCCTCTGTCCATCAGGATTTTTACGGAAACAAGTCAAAAATACACCAAAGTGGTGAAGCCCATTATGGCATCTGTACCGGTTATGATTCCATCGACTATAGTGAAATTTTTTTGAAAGACTTATTAAAACGCATTAGTAGACGAATGCACCTACGCAATCGACAATCACTCGACTTTAAAACCAAATTTTAGAGACAGAGACAAATTTAACCCCTTGGTGCACCGTGTAATAAGTGTGACGTTGTTTCTATGTACCCTAATGAAGTTCCAACTATTTTTATACACACAACCATATTGAGAATAAACCCTCCACTACTACGACACCACTTCTCAAGCATTTAGATTCAAACAAACTCGGTATGGCCATGCATTGTTCACCTATGGAAAAAACAATTGTCGAAAAATATATCTCCGAAAAAGTTATAAACCTTCATAAATATCGCCCGACTCTGCACATTGAGTTAATCCTAACAATCCGATCTTTTCCTCAAGGAATAAATAAATTACTATTACTTGCGGATCAAACGAGCGTTATATTTTATCATGGCATAGAGTTCCCATCCCCGAGGACATTTAACTGTAATCGTAATTATAAAACACCCCGCCTTATAATATTACAAGGGGTATTTCAAAACCAACTTTACATAGGGACACGAATGCTGCTCGTCCGATTTTCCACGATAGCCTCGAGAGCTCCGCGGAATTTTTAATCGAAATTTCTACCCTAAATAGCCTTCGTAGACGAAAGATAAAAATCTTTCTTAAAAACGATCAAAAACCTGACCGGCCCGCCACCAGTAATCCTATGCTTTAATTACAGCTCAAGATAATATAGAAACAATACATCTAATAAACTCAACTAATAAAATGAACCAAGTTTGTCCCCACTTCAGGTAAATGTAAAGCTTTCGAAATGTGAACAGTCAACAAAATTATTTTCCGCGATCACGCTAAGGCTGAAACCGAATGTTTTTGAAACGATCAAACTGCGTATATAATATGAACTGCGTGGAAAGATACATATAATATGGTGAAACACGTAGATTCTCATAGTCCGATGATAAGAGACCTACCAACGAAAAATCTAAGAAAATAGTAAACATGAGTCATCATATTCAATTGTTCCGATTTTTATTCAGCCAGTCAAGGGATTATCACCTTTCAAACCATAAATGACTTTCACTAGTTTCTCAAAAGCTAGATTCGCCGTTCTTCAAAATCACGTTTTCTGATCGGGTACAACGAAGGTTCCGATAAACAGGGCCCGAAAGAAAATGCGAAGCTTTCCACATTCTCACGAAATCGACCCCCAAACTAAATGAACCAGATCGACCATAAACTTTTCAGTCTTTTTACTTCAAAATTCCCTAAAGAATCACCTCACATAATGCCGTAATCTTGGGAAAAAAATAATATGCTCATACGCATCATTCACAAAAATTTTTTTTAAATAAAAAAACGCCTTTTGAAAATGTTAAAATAAAACGAAACTAGTCAAGGATTTATCCCATGTTTACAATTTATGATTTAATATCATATATTCAGGGAAGAACCAAAATATCGCAAGGGATTTTTTACTAAAAAAATCGCGGTGATATTTGGCAAATTTGGCGATATTGCCTCCCCTGTAGTATGGTTTCAAATCTAGACATTTATTTAGGATTGATGTATTTTTTCAAAAGCTCAAATAACATAATACATAATGTAATGTATGTGAACCGTACCAACCAAAAATAGTAAAAAAGAATAAAAAAAAACGAACTTTACCACATCTTATTATCAAGAAGTAAACCTTTCCAAAAAAATTTAAAAAATGCTTTTTGAAATCCTGAGGTAAGCAATTTATTAGTTTAGGTGAAATGTCAGAAAATAAAACGTCTGGGTCGCGCCGATAAGTTTTTCCACGCTTAATTAGGCAAAATACAAATGTTTCATACTTCGGATATCGAGCAAGGAAGTGACCAGAAGACCATGAACCCCTACAAACGAAAAAGTGTCTAAAAGCGAAATTCTAAAGTTCATTTTCAAATAACAGGATCGGAGCGAGGAAAACACTGTCTAGCAGACCTCGAGACAATAGCAATGATGATTTCCCGAAGATTGGGAAAAGATTGGAGAACCTGTAAGACTTTGTGCTTTGTAAGACCCTCAATAGATATTAAATTNATTTTTTTTTAATTTCAAAAAAGTTAAGAATTTCAACAAAAACTAGAAATTCACAAGTCGTTCCTGAGACTTTGGAGACAAAATCGAAAAAAGGCTTCGATATGAACCTTAATTCAGTCTTTGCGGTGAATTTGATGTACAAATTGAAAAATTTCCATATATATTTAAGGAGGAGTAGGCGTTTGCGCGAGGCTCCCAAATAAGCTGTTTTGACCACTAGAGGCAAAATTTTGAAAAAAAGGCTTCCATTTGGTGATGAGTATTTATATCTACATTCTAAATTGTAAATATCAATAAAAAGTGATGAGAGATGAATGAGGAGTAGGCTTTTTAGTGCTTTTAGGGACGCCTACTGAAAACCATTTTCTGAGCGTAGGTTGAAGTATCAGATGCTCTGCATAGTACCGGCACCTTTCTTACGAGTTGTACTACGTATTTGGAATAAAAATTAATTATTTCTGTAGCCAGGTTTCTCAGAAACTTCACTTGAAAATGTGTAAAAAAGAGCCCAATTATCGTGCCCCACATCCTTAAGGATTGGTAAAAGTAATCATAATTGAGCCTCAATTGTTCTAAGTACCGTTATTAAATCATTTGAAAGAGTCAAAATTTGTTACTGTAATGAGTTTTTTTATTTACAAAATCATTTATAAAAGTTGTCAAATGAGAGCCAGTATAAGGAAAGAGTAGAACATAAATTTAATGTCACCAACAAGAACGCCATCTAGAATTTTTGGTTGTCCTTATACAGCGGGGAGGCCCAATTTGGCCGAAAGTTTATTGCCAAAAAATCTTGGCGATATTGGTTCATTCGGAGATATTAGGCTTTGTACTGGGGGCCTATATCAGAGGAAGTTTTTTGCCAAATTGCGTAGGTTAATTTCGGCAAATTCGGCGATATCGGGCTCCCTCTGTAGTTGGTCAATTATT
>SCLH01002216.1:103813-115123 GCA_004367855.1 Oikopleura vanhoeffeni | reverse complement strand
GCAATATATGTGGAAATTTATTTTTTTATTTTTTATCTTCAATAAAAGTGTTCATTCTTACAAACGTCTACATTTTTATTTCCTAAAAATAACTAACTATAGTTAAAAATACAAAAAAACCACTTTGCACTGTGCATCATTAACCCGACTATAGAATTTTTTAAAGACGATATCAATAAACTTTAGACATTGTCGGGTGTACAGTACATCTACCAATTATCTAAATTACGTTTTTCAGAATTTTGTAAATGTTAGTTTTTTGACAACTTTATTATTATTATATCCAATTTTCTACCCAAATTGTTTAGTGGACACTGCTTTTTGAAAAAAATGCCTATATTTTGCCTTCACCTATACGCCGGCCGTCTGAAGGATTTTTTTTATTTTCAGCGTGGGTTTTTGCAGAGGTGTACGTAGGTTTTTCCGTAGGTTACACCTATACGCCGGACCCTGCTGTAATAAACATACAAATAAAAATTCTAAAAGTCCGTTTGACTTTAAATGACCTTAAATGACCAAATTAATTCGTGAATTATCTTTTTCCATAAGATTATGGGGATTGAGTTTGTCAATTGAAAATTTTACGAAAATTCGATCACCTAAGAAATAAATGTTTTTTCAAAATTAAATTTTTTGACATGACGATATTTTCAGGAATGGAAAGAGGTTAGCGGAGAATATCAGATCTGTAAAACTTAATTTTAGATTCTCGGCAAGATACCGTAGATTATCAACGGGCCAGTTTAAATACCGTGAATGCAATATTTATGCAAGAAAATTGAAAATATTGCAATCTGAATCATAAATCTAAGCAAAAACTAGCAATTTAAAGTTTATGCGGCGTAAATTATACCCAACATAATATTTCGCTCTTAAAAGGGTGGTCAAGGCAAATTTTACGACTGTGATAGATTGCATTTACATGTAGTAAAATAATGAATGTCATTTGTACAAAAATCTCAGAAACTAGTTGAGATCTCTGAACGAAAAGTTTAAACCCAAAAATGACCTTCATTGATTTTCTTAGGAAACCTGCTTATGGTCCATTCGTTACGACTCGTAACTTACGAGGGGCATCAAAAAAATTTATATCTTGAAAATAAGTTTATTCTAAAAAATGTTTTTTCTTTTTTTATTCCGCTAGAGGCAAAGTTTTTTTTTTAAATCGGAGATGCATTTTAAGTGTTTTTTGAAAGACTTTTTCGATGTAAGTTTCTTAGTGTAGGTTAAGAAATTCAAGACATAAAGTGGTCTCAAATCACCTAGAAGACTTACTTTCAACGTATAGAATAATTTTGGACGTATCTGAAAACATCCAAAAACAGCTTTATCTGCAACGATTACTCCCCTAAATTATTAAGAAACTATAGCTTTTGTGAAATTTTTAATTCGTTGGGAAAAGTAACTATGCATTTAAAATAGCCACAATCTGACCACATTTCATGTGATTCAAGCCCAAAAAATTACTGAAAATCTACCAATTTTTTTTTCTCCAAAAATAGAGCTCTTGCCGTGATGAAAACTCATACTATTGCAAATCTGGAAATAGTCCATTTGTTGGGAAAAACTGTGATTACGAAATGGATTTGAAATGCAACAGTGGACATTTATACATTTCCGTTGGAGCTGGATTTATGACGGAAATGGAACAATCAGGAAAAGTTTTTTAATAAATTTTTATTTCCGATCAGAAATATTAGAAAATATTTCCACTCGCTTCAAGTGCCCTTGTAAAAAATGACAAGTATTAAATGGGGTCAAGAACGACGGAGAAATTTTGGGCACTAAAGGGGGTACCGGTCGCTATAATTGACTTTTCTGGATGTGAAATCAGCCAAAAAGAGAAGCTATGAGACTATTAAGATAAGCCATGTTGTAGAACTAGTCTTCATCTTGTAAAAAAATATTCTGCAAATAATTTTTGTCTGTATACACTCTGAGATGCGTTACTGGCATGCCATGGCACCAGGTGTCTCTCGAACAAATTTCAAAATCTATCTCCTACCAGGGTTTATTTTGAAATTAACTCAAATCATGTATGACTTATAACCAGGCTTCCAAAATATCCATCCCTTTGGCCATTTTCTATCCCTATCCCCAAATTTTCCCAATGTTTTGCTTTGAAGGGGGATAGAAAAGGGGATTAAAGCCATCCTATTTGGAAGCCTGCTTATAACTTTTATGTTAACTTTATAAGTTATAGACTTAGGGTCTCTAGAAGCGGTTTTCTCAAAAACGACTTTAGTTTTTCTAATTTCCGATTTTTTTTAATTTTTTGCATTTTCTCACCAAAAATCTATCGATTCCTAAGAAAAATTTGGCAATTGGCCAAAACTTAACTATGGGTTACCTTGTCATCATATCTAACTCCTCTAGAAGCGTTTATTTTGAGTTTCCTTTACGATTTCATTTCATGAATTTTTAATGGTCACCTGACAAAAATAAACGAACAAAAGTGCTTCAATTTTTAGGAAAATGGGCTCAAAAGAAAGCCAAGGATATTCTGAAGTTTTTGTGGTTAAATTTGAACGTTACTTTTGAATTTTATTTTGAAAAAATCGAAAAACGCAAAAATTTATTTTGATGATTTCGTCTGTAGTACACTTTGTTATCAGTCAAAACAAATAAGGACCATTTTCAATGCCCGTAAGCCCTCCGTAAACCGGCAACCAGTACCCCCTTAAATCATCCCATAAAAGCACATCTAGTAAAACCCACGCAATTTCATTTTTTTATTAAAAGTACTTCCGGTGCCCTTTTGTCCGAAAGTGCTCACTTTCTCCTTGTCCACGGTTGCAAAAATACGGGTGTAAACTTAAATTACCTTTGTAAATTTGTTACGTTTATAATTTCAAACCAGTGAAACACCCTTGTTAAAAAACGTGTTTCTGACTTTTTCAAATATTGTTTTAATTGAAAGAATTGAAATGGCCGAGTACCTACATTCACGAGACAAAGTAGAAAACGTGTAAAAGCGACGTTTGACAATAGTTTCGTAATATTACTCATTTTTTTTTTAATTTCGGGGTTTTAAAAAATCGTTTAGAGTTATTTTAATTTAGTTTAAAACATTTTATAAAAATTCCGAAATATAATTTTCGGATTTAATTATCGGGCTAATGTTTCCACTTGTCAAAACGAGTTTTACAAATTTGTTCTCCTCAGAAAGTCAATTCAAGTTTCAGCTTTTTAAGGTGGTTGCCGGTGTAAAATTCTGCAAATTTTCATGCAGTTAAAATGAATATTATAAGGCGCAAAGACAAATTTCGAAAAATACTTATTTTCAGGAATTTATACTGTATTTTTAGTCGTATTTCTCATCATATGATTTTGTTGTACAAATGTTTTGTTTGTTGAAATGTATTTTATATAACAGTTTATGCTAAAAATCTACTAGGCTTCGATAAACTAAGCTAAATAACGAATTTGATTAATTCAACAAAAAAAGCTCATAGCTTTCTACACATAATTTTAAATAATTAAAATTTCCCCATCAAAATATTTTTCATTTGAGATTACATTTGTTTTATTATGGTATATACAATAAAGTTGTGTTGACAAAATAGCGCCAGAGAGCTCTGGACTTTAAAACGTTCGTGGTATTTCCAAATTGATACAATGAACTTGAAAGTAACAAAATCTCAGAATGTACAGCCTGATTATATGTAATCAATATGTACTAGCTGAGTTTCCAATTTCTTATGGGTTTTGCTCGACTAGGTCTAGGGTCCAATAAAAAAAACAAAGGAGAGAGTATTGCCTTCTCTTTTTTCGGTCCGGTCACAACCCTATAAGAATAAAAACTCGACCAGTACAAAATGTAATCACTAAACTTTCATAATTTTTTTATATTGTTAAGGCAGTGTTATTCTGATAAAATTCAAATAGCAGTGATCACGCCCGAAAATGTTCCGATAGTTCTACAGTTCAGAACTCTCTAGCGCTAAAACCGTACATATGAATCATATGATCATCTTCCATCAACGAGCAATTGTCTTTTTGGTCTGATATTATATAAAAATGTTAAAAGAACTTGGTTTTGTGGACACTACTCGCTTATAACGCATCATATACTTTAAGACATATTTTTATTGCGTTAAATCCATGTTTAAAAATTCCGAAATATAATTTTCGTGGTGAACATCGATAATTTCAAAACTTAATTAAAGTACAAAATGGATTTTTACAATTTTGCGATTCTCCCGTTTATATATGCGATCCGAATCCTGAATGCATGTTTGAAAAAATTGGAAATAATTACGTTTTTGATTCAATCTCCAAACCAAATTGCCCATCTGTAAAAATAACAAGGTGAGCGAATTTATTAGAAAACTTTTTTGCATTGAATAACCAATCTATTAAGACAAGGGTTTTAATCTTTATAATAGCTAGAATCTAGCCAACATTTTAAACGAACTCTCATTTTATTAATAAGAGCCCAAAAAATCATCTAGCTGCTAGATGATTTTTTGGACTCTTATTAATAAAATGAGAGTTCGTTTAAAATGTTCTCTCAAACAAGATCACGTGTGAAAATTGTGGCTTGTACCGGCTTCGAGTTGGTTTATAAACATTTATGCTTCAGTTTTGAGAAAAAATATCGAAATTATGACAAAATAAAAAATTTATTAACGTGAAGTTTCAACGAAAATACATTTTTGGAATATCGGATCTCCTGATGTATGTCACATTTTTTCTCTCGATCTTACTTTTTTGCTGAAAATTGATTGAACCATTCATTGGTCAATGAGATTTGAATTTGTTAACACTTTTTTTCAACTTCAACTCTGAAATTGGGAACAAAAATTTGACATACGTTATGAATCATAACTTATGATGTTTCAAAACAACCAAAATAACCATGAAATATAACTCTCCAATTTTGTTAGTTTTAAATTTCTATGGAAACTCATGTTTTGCAATTCTATGCTCAAAAAATTTCTCACGTATTAAATATTTAAACCTCCTTGTAAAGCTGCTCGAAAATATCAAACACTTTGACTATCTGGTATGATGTATGGGCAAACTCTAGTTATGGCACGTAATGATTATATTTCTACATGCGGTTTAAATAATATATTTGTAATACATATAATAAGAAAAATATTAATCTTGTTGATAAGAGCGGTTTACCAGATTGTTTATACTGCAAAAAATCTAACTTTTGATATTATATCCCTTTATCACACTTTTGTTACTTTCTCGGCCATGATTAGCAAACGTAGTGTGTTTTTAAGTAGTAGGGCCGATAAAGTAACAAAAGTGTGGTACAGGGATATATGTTGAACCCTAAATACAAATATAACCCTCGTAAAGCTCAAACGCGAATTACCGGTACTTTCGCCTTTAGATTTTTGCATGCATTTTTAAAATCGGTGATTCAGATCAAAAAATGTATTTTAATTTTTTTGTCGCTCATAGGTTCAAATATTATGGCGAGTTGATTGAAAGGCCATTTTCGCTTATGATATGTAGAAAAAAGTAAAAGCTGTTTCATTAGATTAAGGGGGTCGGTGCATTTTGGCAGATTTTCACTTTTTCATTTCTTTTTTGTCTTCATGGGAACTTTTTGCCACCTCATAATTTCAAAGATAAACTGTATTCAAACGGTAGTTGCCACCTTTTGAGGCTCATGTTGTATATCTGTTTTGTTTCAGATCGATTATTTTTACTTTATAAATCGTCTAAAAAGACACTCTAAAAACGCGCGTTGGTACTTTAGTGTCTAAATTACATTAAAATTCTTTTTTCTTTTTTCTTAATTAAGAAGCTTCAAAAAATGTCTTGACTCACCGTCGAAATTTATTAATTTTAACTTTTCATATGTTCTACGTTTCAAAATCGAAAATTTAAAATTTCCTTAAAAAAGACGAACAAAACAAAATTTTAAACACATCGGAAAGAAATATTTATTTTCATGAGTTAAATTTATGTATACTTTTAACAACGTAGAAATGGTTGCTTATACCAATTAGGCGCAAATCTCGGTGAAATAATTTTTTTTTAATTTTTGATTAAACGAGGGTAAGTGACACATTTCGCGCAAACGTATTTTTCCATTTCGAAAAAGTATGATTCAGAGTATACGAACAGAGCGAAGAAACAAAAACGAGGAATTTTGATAAAAGTTAAAAGGTAGGCATGTCTCAATGATTTTCAAGCTGATGATTCGAAGATTAGTTTTGAAAAAAATTTTGAACCAGAAATGAGGAAATTTCAAAATATTTCAATAAAGTTTCGACCAAAATCTCTAAAGTGTCATATGATTTTTCAAATAGCATATAGAAATATGTGGTTTACCTACGCAATAAGTTAATAGCCATATTGAAGGAGTTTTTTTCGTTGATTTGAAACAAATTCAATGCAAAAAAATATTTGAACACAAAATAAGCGCATTTCTTTTGATAAATTTTGTACGCAACCTTTTTCAAAAATTTCTCTAATTGTCGGACATTCGGGAAAGTTTAATATCGAGCTCAAAATTTCTTTAAAAACAATAATTCGAAAATTCTGAGTTTACAAAGTTCCTGGATATTAAACATCATTTGATGGTAATTGAGAAGATATTATAACACAGTAAAAGTTTCATCACAGAGCCCCATATCCAGCGGATATCCGTATCTGTCCAAAATGCACCGACCCCCTTGAAGTGTAGACGTTGCTTTTATTCAATTTTTGCTACAATTTTTTACTACGCGGATTTTAGTAGCGCAACAATTTTTCCGCCATTTTACTCCTAAGCTTCGCCATTTTACTTTTCGTCATTTTGCTTGCGACATCAATTCGTAGGCTCCTTCAAAAAATCGATAGAATAATAATTCAAAAAATTCAGCTCTCCAAACGGCGATTACTTTACAAGTGGAACAATTGTCTGGGATCGGATCACCAATTCTGCTGTCCGGATGCCACGACCCTTGAAATCGGTAACATGTTCGATTGATGTTCTTCCGGTTTCGTTTGCCATTTCGCCACACCCCGGGACTGGAAATAAAATTTCGGACCCAGGTGCCCCGGATGTTAACATGTCTTTTTGGAAAACGGAATATGGAGTTTGGGCAACGGTTTTAAGAATTTATTTATAGGGATTACTTATTCAACCATTATAGAAAAAACGTTTTTGGGATAAGAGATTTACTACACCTTTGCCCCTCTAATTAAAACACCTCTTACTGTAAGGTAGGAAGTTCCTACTAGGAACGGCAAAAATCGACCAGCTCAGATTTTATTCATTTTCGGAGCATTTTTAGTTTCTGTGCTGAAAATTATGTCCCGTTTTCCAAAAATCAGCATTTTTCGAAAAAAATTTGCATATTATTGGGCTTGAAATTATTCTTGAATTTATTTTGAAAACTACAAGCCAAAATATAGGCAATTTTCAACAAGGGTTTTGCGTTTTTGAACACTTGCCTGGTTAAGATGTCCAAACTGTTCACATGTCGGCTATTGGAAACGACTCATCCGAGTAAGTTCTTAGATAGCTCAAAATAAGCACACATATTTATTTATAAATCTAACAAAAAATGGTCGGAATCGGACCATTTTTCTGTTTTTTACTTTAAATTTTGAGCTTTATTATTAGAATGACGAAAAAAGTCGGTAAATTGTCGAATTTAAACATTTTTCATATTTCTCTGAATATCCTTTTCCCAATCTAAGTGGATCTTGAAAATGCTTGCTATCTCTATAGCGCGTGTTCGAATCCCACTAATGTTGTCTTAGTGATTGTCTTGGGTATGATAATAGACAAGGATGCTTGATATCGGGACCGCCAAAGTTGATTGGTGCGTAATCACTAAGACAATCACTAACACAATCACTTAAGTCTAAAGACAACATCAGTGAGATTCGAACACGCGGTATAGAGATAGCAAGCATTTTAAAGATCCACTTAGGTTGGGGAAAGGATATGCGTGGTGAATTTAAGCATTTTAAGAACTGAATCGGATGAGTCGTTTCTAAAAACCGAAATGTAAACTGTTAAACTGCGATCAAATTTTTTATGATAATGATTTATGTAACCATATTATATACATACAGTATGTACATGAACATATGGTTATTATCAGATTATGCCTTTTTTGCTTTTGAAAATGGTCAAAAATACTGAAATTAAGAATTTCACAGATATAATATTTGAAATATTACAAGAAAATCTGAGAAGTAGCCAGAAAAATCAGACTGATGCTTTTGTTTAATTACAAATTAGTTCTTAACCCCTGGAATCACAAAAAAAAAGGTCCGCCAAGGCACCAGAGCCGATATATCGGCTCTACTTTGGACGTTGTTTACAGAAAGCTCAAGGTAGTTGAAGCCCCAATTACTTTTGCAATAGGAAGTTGAAAAATTATATTTTTGCATCAATTAATTCAAATTCTAGAATTTTGATTTTTAGTTCTAGATAATATAGTTGGTAAACCAAGGTGTAGCATATCACGTGATACGTGCCCATCGTAGTCTTCACAAATTTTATTTTTATGGTTACCAACGCACAAGTATCTGCCTTACGTAACACTTTAATCCGATTAGATCTACCGCCTGAGTTTCAAGTGGTGAAGACATTTGTGCTGGAATGAAAACCATTCTCTTTTTGTTATCAAACAAAATTAATCAATCGATAAGTGATGACGCACAAATTCGCGTAGGTTACATATAAGGTTTAAATAGCGGGCCGTCAGTGTGTGTGTGTTTTTGACACAATTCTAGTTCAAAGGGGGCGAACCATTTTACATGATGGCCAAAATTAAGGATTATTTCAGTAAATTGAAGTAATAAGTAAAATTATGAAGGATAATTCAGATTATCTTATTTTTTTTATTATGATTAGGGCAAACGCGCAAAAAATAGGTACTCGATTAAAGGGTCGCATGAATCTGAAANTGAATAGATAAAGAAATATTTTAATGAGCTGATATACATTTATTCTTGTTCAGCTAACGATAATAAGCACAACAAAATTAACCAACTAATCATTTTCGTAAATTAAATTCACGCCAGTCTGCCACATCGCTGCTACCACCTTAAATAGGTTACAATAAGGGCAAAATAAACTTGTGTCCTGTTGAACACGGTTGAAAACTTTGCCGCATAGTCTATGCGTGACGCCATGACTAAAAATTGCTATAAATGGCAAAAAACTCGAAATTAAAAATTAAAAACTCGCTAAACCAATTAGCGTGCAACATTTAAAAAAAAATTATGCAGCCAATCGAAAAATTTATAATTCCAGGCTGGCTCCAAAATTTATAGCCAACTCTAAAATAAAAATAGTAAGACCTTTCGCAGGTCTTGTCTAAGTTGAACACCGTGCGCCATGGCGTGGAGTGAGAAGCCAGGAGAAGGGATAATATTCTATATAGCAGTCAATTCACTCTATTTATGATTTTGTATTGATTGAATTTATTTTGTGATAAGTAAATATCATCATTGAAAATTTCAAAAAGAGATTTTGAATCAAAATTTTTGATATTTCACATCTGAAAAAATATCGCTTGATGGGTACCAATATATTTGTACATATCCTTTTCGGAACGGAACTCCATCTCAAAAACGCTAACTATCTCTATAGCGCGTGTTCGAATCCCACTAATGTTGTCTTGGTGATTATATTGAATATGATTATAGGCAAGGGTCTTGGTAATGAAACCGCTAAATTTTATCGATGTGTAATCACTCAAGCAATCACTAAGACAATCACTTAGACAACATCAGTGGGATTCGAACACGCGCTGTAGAGATAGTTAGCGTTTTTGAGATGGAGTTCCGTTCCGAAAAGGATATGTATTCTAAGTGCTATGCATGCACAAACACTTTCCTAAAACTAGCTGATCTTACATATTTTTTAATGACTAATTCCAACATTATTTTTTCGGAAGTTAAACATAGGCGAAAATCATAAAAAACAACCTCCTGTAATATGGGATGCCAATAACTCCAAAAAATAAATTTACCTTTATGGAACTGCAGCAAAATCCTCTGAAATATATTAGAAGAACAAAATTCTAAGATAATTTTTTTGCCATTTTTTGAGGGTTTTAGGTCACTTGAGCCGATATATCAAAGGTTGAGAATAAATATTTTTCATCCACTATAATTTTTTAATGTTTGCAAAAAATACATTTTTAAGACACAAAATTAAGGAGGTTATGTACAAAACATTGAGAATGAGTGTAGTCTAAAACTCCCATCACCTCAAGTTTGTCAAACAATAATTAACCCCTGGAATCACAGAAAAAAAAGTTCCACCAAGGCACCACTGGTGCCGCACCAGAGCCGATATATCGGGCCGATATTATCGGCTCTACTTTGGACGTTGTTTACAGAAAACTTAAGGTAGTTGAGGCTCCAATTACTTTTGCAATAAGAAGTTGAAAAGTTATATTTTTGCATCAATCAATTCAAATTCTAGAATTTTGATTTTTAGTTCTAGAAAATATAGTTGGTTAACCAAGGTGTAGCATATCACGTGATACGTGCCCATCGTAGTCTTCACAAATTTAATTTTTATGAATACCAACGCACCAAGTATCTGCCTTACGTCACACTTTAATCCGATTATATCTCTCTATCATCAATCAAAAGTTATTTTTAAAAAAGTATAATAAAATGATGAAAAAATCACGAATTTCTATGAAAAATGGCTATTTTTTTCAAATGAAAGCAGATTAATACACTTTTTATAATTATTTTTGAGTTGATATAGTAAGTGACAGTGTAAACAATTTTTCATTAATTACATTAATTTTTATAATAAATTATTTTTTTCATGGAATACTTAAATCGATAATTCTGAAAAATCACTTTCAAAAAAAAATATCTGTCCCAAGATACGAATGAATTTTAATGTTAAGTGTTTTGCATACACAAAACACTTTCCTAAAAACTGGCTTATCTCACATTTGTATTTGGTGTCTAGTTTCGAAATAATTTTTCCGGAAATAAAACTTCGGCGAAAAATCTCAAAAAAGCAACTCCCCGTAATATTCGAACCAAATATTCAAAAAAAAATTGAGTATTTTTTTTGGAATCACCGCAAAATTCTTTATAATGTATTCGGAAGAAAAAATTATGTGACATTTATTTTGGCCATTTTAGAAGGTTTAGGTAGGCTTGAGCCGATATATCGGCTCTATGATTCCAAGGGTTAAAGTGCCTTTTTTTGTGCAATTAAGAACCGCTTTTCTTGGCTACTCACACCGAATTCACTTAATTTTAATCCGTGAACTAAAAATTTCATAAATATAGGGTATAACCAGGCAAATTTCTTCATTATCATCTGGTACAATAGATAACCAAAAAACAATTTCAAGGTCT
>SCLH01002216.1:52339-92736 GCA_004367855.1 Oikopleura vanhoeffeni | reverse complement strand
TTTTTTGAAAAAACACTCAAAAAACGCGCGTTTGCTTCCATGGTGTCTAAATAACAGTAAAATTTAGTATTTTTTTATTTATTACTTAGAAGCCTCAAAATACGCTCTCGACCACCAGCTCGGATTTATCAAATTTTTTTTATACGATTTGTACGTCAAAATTGAAAATTCAAATTTGTGAAAAAAGACGGAAAAAACCGAAAGTTTACCACATCGAAAAAAATATTTTTCTTCATGAGTTTAATTTATCAAATTTGACGCGGTTGATGGGTATCAATTCGGCAAGTTTGGGTGTGATAAAATTTTTAAAATTCCGGATCATGAGGGCTTTGGAGTATTTCTGCCGATCCGTAGTTTCGTTTAAAAAACTTTGATTCAGAGTATTAACAAGAGCGAAGAAACAAAACGAAGATATATTTAAATATGGTGAAAGTAGCCATTCCCAATATTTTCAGCTAAGGATTTTATAAAAATTAGTTTGAAAAAATTTGAACAAGAAATGTGGAAAATTTTCGATATCTTTCCAAATAGTTTCGACCGAAAATCCCAAAAAAATTTCATATGATTTTTCAAATAGCACATAAAAAATATGTGGTCACCTACGCTAAAAATTAAAGTGGTCATTTTGAAGAGTTTTTTTCGTTGATGTTAAACAAATACTGTAAAAAAAAATTGAATAAAAAATAAGGCATTTTTTAATAATGTTCGGAACTTTTTTCAAAAACTTCTTATAATTTGTCGAATTCGAAAAGTTTAATTCGAACTCAAAATTTTCTTAAAAAACAATGAAATGTTTTTCATCAAGATTCCATATCCGTATCTGTCAAAATGCACCGACCCCCTTAACCCCCACTTGCACGCGATGTTATATTACGTACCTGCACCCGAGTGTTTTAAAACACACGATGAGTAGGTTATCTCAAAAATGGCTGATTTAAAAAAATAACATTTCCGAAATTGAGTTAAATTAACCAGGTGGTGTCGGAAAAACTACCCCCATAAGTTAGGGGTCATAAGTATATTCAT
The DNA here is from genome assembly GCA_004367855.1 of Oikopleura vanhoeffeni. NCBI lineage: Eukaryota > Metazoa > Chordata > Appendicularia > Copelata > Oikopleuridae > Oikopleura > Oikopleura vanhoeffeni. The sequence continues at coordinate 91,710 of SCLH01002216.1, read as the reverse complement.
AAATTCAAATTTGGTCCCAGTCACGAGATAGAAGAAATTGTTTTTTCACCACCAGGTCGTGCCGGGTGTCAAAATAAATAATGTCAAAACATCTCTCTCCGAAAGTTAGTCTTATAAGTATATTTGTAGATTATTATCTGGTTCAAGTGCTGTTTTAACTGCATAAAACAAAAAATTACATCCAAATACTGCATTTCCGGTCTGATGAGCAATTTCTGAAACTCACTAAAATTCTTGAAATTGAAAATAAGGGGAACTTTCGGGGATCTGTTCCGATATTCCGGTGGCCAAAATGATACTTCACCAAAATATTTTTGGTCTGTTTTTTTAAAAACAGCGGTGCAGATGGGGGTTAACCCTTGTGAGCATATAAAAAAAAATCCGCCAAGGCACCAGAGGCACAATTGTGGCTCTACTTTGAATGTTGTTCACAGAAAGCTTAAGGCAGTTGGAATTTGAATTTGCTCTGCATAAGGAAGTTGATAGGTAATATTGTTGCATCCGAAATTTTATATTTTAGAATTTCAATTTTTAGTTCTAGAAAATATAGTGAGAAAAGCAAGGTATACGATATCACGTGATACACGGTCACACTTGTCTTCACAAGTGACCTTTCCGTCGGAAACGATGCACAAGTATCTGGCCTACATTATCGTTTTGTCCGCTTTGACTTATATCTCATACATCAAAAGTAATTAATAAATAAGTCAAAATTTTTGATGGAAAAATCATAATTTTCGATTAAAAATCTGCCGTTCCTGTTCCAGCTTCACTCTTTCAGAAATTATGTAAATGGGTAGTGTCGGTTTTTTTATAGCCCTTATAGATTAATTTTGCCATTAATATACGGTTATGACTAATAAGCAAGATTCTATGGTGCAATTTTTTCTTCAAACAATCTAGAAATCTAGATTTCAATTAGATATTTTTTTTTTAGGGCCTTTTAAGGGGCGTGGCGTAACCGACGGAGGCTGCTATCTCGAGATCAGAGTGATGGACGAGCTTAATTTAGTTTCATTGTCATTTTCGTGGCTGGGTGACTTCCAAAAATAAAAAAAATTTTTGATGTCACAATTTCCAACCCTTGTGAGCACAGAGCCACAATATGTGCGTCCAGCATACCTTAATCATACGAACACAGACAAACTGTCGAGGAATCTTTTGTTTTCAAACATTATAAATTTAGATTCGCCGTTTCAAAAATAATGATGTTCTTCGAATTGTTTTGTGTCCGCCATTACGGGGATTGATTTTGCAGGATTTCAGCTATGTTTCACTCCGTATAATATTCGCGGAACTGACATAAAATCAAATGTGAGATAAGCCAGTTTTTAGAAAGTGTTTTGTGCATGCAAAGTTAATTAGAATCTTATTGAGTAGTCTGGGCAGCGACATTTTTCTTGGAAGTGAATTCTAAATTTCACTTCAATATCCATCGAAAACTTGTTTTAAAGTGATTTAACCAATCAGACATTGTCCGTTATACTTCCTTACCCATATTTACACGAAATGATATTAACAATGCCAATTTGCTTTATATAGGGAAAAATAAACATTTTCTCATCAAAATTCATGATTTTCGATCAATTTGTTCGCTTATTTTAAATTACTTCCGATTTATGGATATAAATCAAACGGACAAACTATGACGATCGGCCAGATTCTTGTGCATTGTTTTCGACAGAGATAAAATTGTAGAGACAATTGTGCCGTGTTCACCGTGATATGGTTAACTTGTTTTCTCACAGTTTTCTAGCAACTCAATTAAAATTCTAGAATATGAACATGTTGAATGCAAAAATATACCTTTCCAGCTTCTTATGCGACAAAAATTAAAATACCAATGCCTTAAAGCTTTCTGTGCACAACATTCAAAGTTAATCCACAATTGGCTCTGGTGCCTTGGCGGATCTTTTTTTTATATGCTCCAAGGTTAACGACCGCTTTATTTTGATAGTTAATAATTTTTTTGCTCTATATTTTGTCGCATTTCTAGATCTGTGAATCTAGTCTTGAACAATGCAATAAATTTTTTAAATTCGAAAAAATTTTCCATACTTTTCTTATTGAGTATTATATTCCGAAATTTGGCGTACGACTTGAGGCTGTTTCGGACTCAGAGTGATAGAAAGCTGATTTTTAGCTGCATTCTTATTTTTTGTTAACGGTTTGCTTTAAACTACCAAAAAAGTGAATTTCGAGTAAAATTTTCCGAATTCTGATAATAGTGAATTTTTTCTAAGTATTTTTCAGGTACTTGTATTACTTTTCTACTTGCAACATTCGATCTGACTATTTTTCAACTAAATTTTTCTTGTGGCAACTTACTGACGAAAATGTATTAAAATTATGGCTATTTACTCAAAAAGTTTGGCAATGTTCTTCAAAATCCTATTTTGACGATTTGGGTTAAATAACTTGGTGTCTTAAAAAGCTAATGACGCAAAAACACTTCACAACTCTTTTGTCCTCTCGCTTTGCACTATTTTAAGAAGTGCTTTTCTTCAATCCTGTTAATTGTTCGCGGATATGAATGGGGTCAGCGACATGTGCAAAACACCTTATTATTGGAAATTCTCTCAAATTACAAGAATTATGAAATCGGTTTGTCGGCTTGTTAAGCTCACAAATTTAAAGTTCTAGTTACTGAAAAAAAGTGAATTTGATATCCAGGCTAGTATGAAATGGGTTGACACTCATTTTGAAATTTTCAAAACAATATCTCTCTAGAATCGAGTTTAATCATACAATTGCGGTTGCTCAGACTAACGTTTGGAAATCAGTCAACCCGTCGGTTCCCCCTTAACCGCAATGAAAACCGTATGCTACCTGATATGAACATTTTTCATTGTGGATGACCACCTGGAACAATGGCAGACATTAAATTATCAAAAAATGTCTTAATCGAATTCTAGAAATTTCAATTTTTAGCAAATGTTAAACCTTAATTCATGCGTTTTGACGCTGATTGTTCAAAAATTTCGAATTCTAGCTTGTAACGCAGATATTATGATCAATGACTCTCAGCTTTCAACATTTGGTGGTATTTGTTACCGATCAGCATTCTTTTCGAACTTTTTTCATTTCCGTTCACTTCTATTCATTTTTCCTGATATTCTAGAATACAATCCGAGTAACATTTGATGTACACATATATTTATCTACCTAAGTCGAAAAACGGTCTATTCTAAACATCGTCTACGAGAAGTATCAACTTTGAAGACGAAATTGATAAAAATCGGACGGTTCTAAGTGATTCTATAATACACAAGAGCCGAGTTCAACAAATGCGGACCTAATTTAGTACCTTCACTTTCCTACTGTTGTAATTTTCGGCCTTGTTTGTTGGGCTTATAGAAGTATAACTTGATAAACGCTTGGTCGTTCTAGAATTGATTCAGCACCTGGTGGATGTGATTTAACAATTTTGAGTTGAGATGGTTTCTTAGACGAAGATGCATCTAACAAACGGTATCCTCAGATTTTTCAAATGCCAATATTTTTTCTGAGAGCGTGTTGAATGGTACCAAAAAGCGCCACCTACCCCTTAATCAAATTGAATTTTTATAACCGCTTCGTATTGTTGTGATGTAACATTTGTATTTACTCATTAGGTATCTCGACCTTATCGCCTACACCTTTATCGACGTTAGGTTGACACACTATTTGTGTCACTATCTCTGTTTCTGCGTTTTGCTAATAACACAAACATACTTTGATTTTCTGTAGTCTATTTTATTAGGCATTCTGAGTTAAACAACGCCAAGTGAAGTGATACAGTAACCGGTTTACCGTCAATACAGTGGTGCCTGTGTTAGTTTATCCAAATGAATGTGTTTCATCGTGATCTTCTTCTGCTTATTGTGTCATGTGAACATCAAGGAGAAGATGTCGCTACAAAACCGCTTTCAATGGGCAATCGTTGTTACCAGTATACACGTTACGTTTGACTGGATTGCTCCGGAAATATTCTTTTAGATGTATCGCCGAGCCTCGAAAAGTTGCCCATACCCAATTCCACTACGTGATTGCGTTTGTGCTTCGGGAAATTTATGTGAGGAATATTTGTCAACCCTCGAACAGATTTTCAACCCGTTTTACAAAGCCGGCATTCGTTTTTAACCGAAAATTACTTTTGATACGACATACTGCTAATTTTCTGGCGCGCATTGTTTCCAAACTGGTTACAAAGCCGATCTGCGTAACTCAGGCTATTCGGGATATGCGCACCTACAAGACCGGACAACTTTCTCGCGATTTGTCGAATCGCTTTGGTCCTGAATGTTTGTCGAACCAGTGTTGGTGAGAGTCGAAAATTGCAATTTTGCACACTGCTTTCGGCAATCAACAAGTTGTCGGCAGGACACAGAATTTGAGTGACGAAGTGCTCAAAATCATGGACTTGATTAAGAACATTAACAACATATGCCAGTTATCGATTTTCCGTGATTTTCAGAAAGCTTTTATCGTGTATACAGACCAGCGAAGTCGCAATGCGTGTTCGTCGTTATGCAAGAAATTGTAGGAAGAAGTCCTTGTTGCTGCCTGCTCTTCAACTTTTTAGCTACGAACCGAAATGGTCCGCCAGAAAGAGAGCCTATGGTAGCTCTTTGGGCCTCGAATTCATACTTGCTCAAGCGCGATATTTGTTTGGCTTACTGTCACAAAGTCTGTGTTACTATAGCAACTGAGATTCAAAAAATGCGAATTTTCAGTTGGCAGGACAGACTACGATTCGTCATTTGTGACTATTCGAAGGTGAGAAAAATGTGTTCGCTGACTTCGTCTCAGACCTTTTGGCTTTCAAGTCGAAATGTAAGCGAATGCCAGTGGCTGGAAGTGTTCAAATCTTGGAAATTCAGCATTTGATTACCGTTCGAGCTGGTGTAGGAACACACAATATCGATGTAGTATCGTTTCTTGCCAACTCAAGATTTCTGGTCCGCGCAACTGTTCACTGCCTCGCACTGATCCGAAGTTGGCAAAATGTCGAACCGCATGCCAATTCGAAGAACAACTGGCGAAGATCCATTTTTGGACAAGGTTTATCGTATCTTCCGTACAGAGTCCACGGCATGGTATAAGGCCTGAAAATCGACATCGACGTTCTATATTCGCGTTAACTTTTTCAAACGGTTCGGAACGTTTTTTCCCTTGATCCAGTTCACTGACTTATGTACTTGTGTGTTGGCATTTCTACGGATGGATCTCGTTCCAAGTAACGTGCTGCAGCAATTGTGTACGATAGGCCCATCACAAATGTCATTTTGGCGTGCGCCGAGTTAAAGATTTTCCTTGTGTTACCTGGTGCCGTGGCAGCTCGAATATATCCGCAATTATGTGAATTCTGTGTAGTATGCTGCAAGCGAAGGTTGTTAACACCGTTCTGCAAACCCCACTGTGCATTTGTCCGTGGTACAAGCATTTGGAATGTCGATATCGACTTTCGTAACATGCCATCCAATTGGCATCATCCTGGACGAACATTCCTGCATTTAAATTCTTTAAGATATCTCATCGCGTTACGACTACTAGGAATCAGCTGGTCGATGCAGCCAACGCATTTTGCGGTGAGTATCTTCCAGAACTGTTTACTCCCAGAATCTATTTGCGATCGTGACCATTATGTTGGCACTCTCGTCCGCGGAAGTTTTCAGAGGAGTGTCGTTCCATTTAATCATCTGCTAACAATTACACTCATGTGTTGCGTGGCATCCGAAGCCTCTGGAAATTGTTGAACGGTTGGAGAAAACGCGTGTATGCGTAAGAACGAGCGCCATTTTGATTGGAGTGGCGTTTTACCCCAATGTGTTCACGCGATGAAGACATTTCCGAAAACGCTGCAACCGGTCGTAATCTATTTCGTGTTCTACGGCCGAAACGGAATATGGATTACTGTTGGTTCATCACCTTGTGTTTTTCATTTTCGAACCGAAACCTGACGGTGCGATTAAGCAACCTTTTTTGGGTCGAGTTCATCACCTAGTTCAGAGTCTTCTGTGCCGAAAGGCTGACAATCGTAGATGCCAACTCAAATTCATTGGAAAAGTCAGAAAATTGTCGGTAGGCGACAGCGCTTTATGATCGGACGAAACAATCAGCGGTCGCCAAGCACAAAATGCTTGGTAGGACCTTATAATTCTAATCGAAAGAGATAACGGATTGAAAAAGCAAATTCAGGACTGGATTCCCGCCCCACCGACCCTTAAACATGTTGCTCGCAAGCCCCGAGTTATCCCGAGCCTGATTTGGATTTTTTATTTGGAAAGCTCCTAACCTTGCTGATGCTTCAATGTACCACTCCAAACATGTGCCTGCTGCACTGTCTGAAAACAAATCTAAGGGGATACCTCTTATCCGAAATCTCCGCGCTCCGAAAGCTGCACACGTCTACTGCTACTTAGGCAGAAGTAAGCCCGCAAATCAGCGTTCCGGAAAGACTGAAATCATCCGAACAAAAATATACGCGCTTGTCTTTATTAACTGTACAATTCCTCAACTAAGGTTGATCTCTGCCTGCAACAAACTAGTGTAGCCTGCTTGCTTACACGTGTTGCATGCAACAATAAAACCTATTGTTGTAAACGGACAAGTGTCTTGAGACTTGGGAGCTGTTGGTATTGTAACCATTTAGTTAACTCATTAAGTATCTCGACCATTATCCGCCTACACCTTTATCGAAGTTAGGATTGACACAACTTATTTGTTTGTCACAATTCTGTTTCTGCGTTTTGCTTAATACACAAAACATACTTTAGCTTTGTAGTCTCTTTTATTAGGCATTCTAGAGTTAAACAACGCCAAGAAAGGATTCTAGAAAATCCAAGAGCGAAGTTCACAAAAATGGGGCCCTACATATTGTAACCTCACTCTTCCCATACTCTGTGTAATTTCAGACGCTTTGTTGTGTTGGCTTATAGAAGTAATACTTTGAAAACGCGGGTGTTCTAGAATTGACTCAGCAACCTTGGTGGTTTGTGACTTCAACAATTTTGAGTTTGAGATTTATCGTTAGAAAGATAGATCTACAAACGAGTCTTCCTCAGATTTTTCACAACTGCCAATATTTCTCTGAGGCGTGATTGAAAGTACCCAAAAAGCGACAGCCTCCCCCTTAATCCAAAATTGATTTATAATACCCGCACAGTAGTTATGGAATTTTGAAAATGAACCAGTCCTTGAAAAATTGCAGTGTTGATGTATTAATAAACGTATCTTTCATAACCTCAAATCAGGTGATAGTTAAGTATGCTTGCCAATTGGATTACCTGTCTAAATGCTATACATGATTTATAAAGCATTTGAATACGGTTGAAATTTTCTGCAATACAATAAATTTTCGATATTAAGAGGATGGTCGTCGCTAAAAATCAAAAAGTCAAAAGCCAAGCATAAGAAATCACGTTTAATAGTTTGTTGCGTAAATATTTTTTTCAAACTAAATAATGGTCGTCAATTAAAATCGAATAAATTTGGTTGTTTAGATATTAATTTCCGGTTGAAGTATAAATTATTGTCAGTAATAATTCCACCAATTGCTTGAAATTATTCCATATTTTCAAAAAAAAATTTCAATATTTGCTTCTTTAGAATCATTTAGCGGCACGCTTTCCCTCTGAATTGCCCGAAAGTATGTCTCATGGAAAATCAAGCAATTAGATCATCTGTTTGATCGATTCCGAAAAAATGAAAATGGTTTTAGAAAAAAAATTATTTTTATTTACCTGAAGCACTTTAATTTCTTGCAGTTGATCCAACGAGATTCATCTCAATCTTAAGAAATTCTTTCATAATTAACTCTTCACTAATTCTTGTCTAGAATCTTGATATTTTCTTCTTAGGGTTTGAAAATGTTTTTGTGTAGAATTAAATATTTCGGATGAAAAAAATTTTTTAAATTATTCTTTTGTTTGTCAATCTACCAAGATATACAACCATCCAAATTTGTACAATTGTGAATTTCTTAATTTCAAATGCCTATTTATTATTATACAGACAAGGGGCCGGTTCTTATAGAAATTACTTAAAATTCATGTGAAATTGTTTTCAAAAGTTAAAAACATGTTTTAATTTTTTATTCAGAGAAAGGTTTGAAGTGTCTTTATGTGATTTTCAGCGCTGTAACCATTTTATAATAATTGCAAGTTTTCTGCAGTATAAATTCTTCATCGAAATTTTTTTTGATGACATAGATGAAATGGCCTATATTTTTTGCTCGAAAACTGTGTCTGGCGAAATCAGCTAAGAAAAACTTAAAATTATTGTAGTTAGTTACGGTTTTTTTTATTTTTGCATCAGTTTATAAATATGAATAATTATTAAAAATAAATTCCTATTTTTTTTTCGCCTACATCAGTTTTTCTATTGCAAAAGTTTTCTTCAAATTTGCAGATATCCATTTTAATGCAAAACAATTCTAGATAAATGCGAACAAAAAATAAATCTTATCAGGTGATTCTAGGCCTTTACTTTCGCGTTAGCTTTTGAAGTTATTTCCGAAGTTCTTATACGTCAATGTCGTAATATCGGTTGCGCTCATTGGTCACACCTGGTCAGAAAGCGATTGCAAAAGTAAAGGCCTGAGATCCCATCTTAGATTTAGCTGTTTTTTTATATTTAGCTTAACTAAAGGTGGATTTTTTTCAAGGTTACCCACTCTTTTGCCTCGATGCAAGTATCTAACAGGGCCAATATATTCTTCCAAACGAGTTTATGCACATGCCAACAGACAAAAACTCAATAGATATTAATTTTAATTTTATTTCCGGAATGTTTGATTAATCGGGGAAGACCGGTAAAATTAAAATATCGATTCAAGAACACCTCCCATTCTTTGAGGTGTTTTTCTTGGCTGTTTGATGCAAGAAAACGTATAAAATATCTTGAAGCAAATTTGGATCCCTTAAAAATAACGTTTTATTCTTTTTAATCATTTGTCTGTTTTATTCGAAAAAAATAATAATTCTCTTGATGATTTTAGACGTTACACAAGATAAAACATTTTCCAGTGATGAAAAGTCTGTGAGAGTTTAATTTTTTTCAACTATATGTTAAAGTGGTAATTCAAAATTGAATTAAACGATCAAATTTTTTATGGCCTTTAAAACGCCGAATGTTATTATTTTTGACTTATTTTGAATAATTTAACGGTCCAGTTGTCATGAATTTCTTGAAACCAAATAAAAAAATTCTGACGATTCACATTTTCTTTGAAGCATAATGAATATAATTTTTTGGGAATTATATTTTCGCAAATATAATCCAAAATTATTATTTCCAATAACATTTTCTCTCTTCCTATTTTGACTTACGAGATTTTTTAGCAGTTGTTTGTGCCTAAAACGATTAAAAAAATATTTTTTTTACTCTTCTATTTAAAATTAAAATTGTGATAAAAATATAAAAATATTTCCTAACCTTTTGATTTAAAGTCTTTTTCTATTTTTGAACATGTTGAGCTGTTTAGAATAATCTGGAATTTGGCCTACAGCCGGACGTGATCTGTAACGAAAGTCGACGTTCTCGGTTGTGAAATTCGGATCTCTCGATAATTCTTTTCATAATCTATTATGTAACGGCTTTTAATTGGTCAAATATTTGCTACCATATTAGGAAGACCACCCTTTAGAAAAAGAGCTGTTATTTCTAGTTTGGTTCTAGTACATTAATATGTGTTTAAGGGAGTGGGTGTCGCTGATTGAACAGCCTCTTCAAGTTCATTTTCCCGCCAAACTAGCAGAGGTGATATTCCAAAAACATTGAACTACAGAACCAACCTTCGCGTATGCAAACTTAACAGTAATCTGAACCAACCCACTAACGCCGACACTACGCTTTTAAAAAGCTTCTCTAATAACACGCAGTTCCGTATCGCTACCCTTCAATTTACTAATCAATTTTTTGTGGCACGGCTCACAAGAAGCCTCACACATGAATGCATTTTTGTCTTTTATCTCGGAATTTTGCTTTTTGGCGTGCCAAAAAAACGAAAACAAAAATATGATTTATTTATGATTGAAATTGAAAGTGCGTCTTATTCTGTTTACTTTTGACGCAACCGAGTAAAAATTTGCACCAAAGTTCTTTAAAAGTGTTGTATTTACGGAAAAAAAAATATTTGAAGCATTTTTTCTGGTTTCTAAAAACTTTTTGTCAAAAATAGACTCAAAATGAAAGTTGACAGTGGCCCCAAGAGACGCCGAAATCAAATTAAAAAAAAAACTCCTCCTAATGATTGTCAAACAAGGCTTGTGCTTTCAGAGCAGTATGAGCCAGAAACATGTATCTTCTAAATGTGGAGGAGATACCTTTTGCCTGAGCCTCCAGACTAACATTAAACAATTTGGCTAAAAATAAAAAGTTGACATGCCTCCAAAGAGAGCGAATCAAAATTCCAAAAAAACCTCTAAATCTTGTGAAACAAGTCCTGGTGTTTCAGATCAGTTTTTATGAAGTTTGAAACTAATCACTCAACTGGTGGAGGAGATACCTTTTGCCTGAGCTCCCAAACCTGATCTTTCAAAAATTTAAAATTGCGTTTTTGTCCGCCAAAAGCAAATTTTTAAAACAAAAGCGCTTTTCATTATCTGTAAGGGCTCTTCTCCGGAGCCTCCACAAAACGATAATAAAAAATTGAAGAAATAGGACGAACTGCGTGCTCTTTTTAAGAAGCTTTTTAAAAGCGTAGGTGTCGGCTAGTGGGATTGTATCAGATTACTGTTAGTTTAAAATTACGCGAAGATGGTTTGTTAGTTCAAATGTTTGTGGAAATCACCTTTTTGTAGTTTGCGGGACAATGCTCTGGAAGAGCTCAAATTTGCACACCCACTTCCTTAAGTGCACGAGTGACTGATCAATTATAGAATAACAAACCTTCTTCCTCAAGGGATATCTGATAAAAACGCTGCCGGACAATTTTGAAACCAACTTTCGCTTTGTCTAAAATTTTGCGATTTAAACTTTCAGCGATTTCGGTAAAAAATGATTATATCGCGATCTTACTACACATACTGATCTGGAAATCGCTTATTGTCTTGTAAATCCTGCTACGTGGTCTAAACCTTTTCGAACAAACAGAAATTTTGATATTAATATTATATGCAAAGCAATTTTGACCAATTTCTTGACTCGTCGAGGCCTCTCGAAATTTCTTGATTTCCGCCGATGTTTTTGGTCGATCAGCGATTGAGATCAGATTTTGCCATTCGACTTAATTTTAATTATATTTTAGGGGGTATATCTGCAGATTGACCAATATTCACGTATATTCTGAAAACTAAAAGCTTATAGAACACCGAAAATCTAAATCACAAATTATCTGGACATTACACCAATAGTCAGTATCGTAACAAGTGATATTTTCAAAATTTCAAAATCTATCTCCTCCCAACGGTAATATCCAATTGAGCTCAAATTTTCACAGATCACCGTAACGGAGTATGCCAAATCCTTTTCTCGAGGCATTTTTTGTCCGGGATGAAACATCATCTAAACGCAAAAACCGCGATTTGTCGCAATTCGACTTAAAAGCTATCTCCTCCAGAGGGACTATATTTTGCAAAATGCTCAAATGTATTATCACAGTTATTCCTAAAGACATATGTAAGATCATCTGCTGGGTTTTTTGCATTTCGGGCTAGAAATCGAAATATGCAGTTTTTTAGTCATTTTCACAACAAATTCTCCGAAAAAAAAGTGCATCGAGTTTTCGAAATAGCTCAAAGAAAGCCAGTGACACCACTGATCAGAAGTTGGCTTACGTCCAAGTCGAATATTTTGAAAGTCTTTCAGTGGTCAATTCGAGCGCAACGTTATATTTTAACTTCAATCTTTTAAACAAATACTTAGAAAAAATCGGAAAAATGCGAAATTCGAATTTTTTTTTTGATGATTGCGGTTCTAGTAACACTTAATGATCACCCCCGTATTCAATTTGGAGCATTAATGCCTCTAATGCCTTTATTTAATCCAGCACCAGATATACCCCTTATAGGCGGTTTATAGGTTCCAGTATTTCCGGAAATTATAGTTTTGGAAAAAGTCACTCGAAATAGTGCTTCGCGGTCCTTGTTATTATTAAAAAATAAGCAGAAATGCCAAAAAAATTCTATGAATTCTATTGCCGTTATCCGGGATTGCAATTGTTGATATTGCAGAGTGAAAATTCTTGATAAATTATGATTCGAAAATTGATCCCTATGAGTTTTTCTCGCTACCGCGTCATAACTTTTAACATGTTTCCAATCACAATACTCGATTGTTCGACTTAATTCAAATCCCGATTTCATTTGTCACTTCTTAAACGTTATGACAGCGTGCTGAGAAAAGACTCAATAGGGATACTTTTGATAAACTTAAACGTTCATCTGCACAAAAAACTCTTGATTGACGAAACTTCTTTCAAGAGATAGGTTAATCTCAGAAACATTTAAAAAAAAAGCTTTGCCGGTATTTTTTTTGAAGATTTCCGTTTCCCAGTTAGTCTTGTTTCGGACTTTACTTTATTATCATAAAAAAAAAATAAGCGAGTTTTTTAAGGACTTATTTTGCCACCAAGTATACAAAGTTGCATCGATCTTTTTCTGAATTGACCCAGTATTTCAAATCGACAACAAAACCGCACAAAACAATATATAATATTTTGAAAATGTCACGAAACTCCTTTGAGAGACGAAAAAAAATTAATTCAGGCTAAATTTCGTTACATTTATTTAATAAGTATGCGTCTGAGAGTTAGTAAAAACCTCATTGATAGCCAATCTCGCAATGACTCATAGCCTGTGTACCCAATCTCTCACAAATCCTCGCTCCCAATTCTATCATTAATGTGTTTCTCTTCGGCTTCATGTTCTCAGAAAATGAATCAAATGTTTACACTTTTTTTTGTTGAAAGAGCGTTTTTATCAAAGAAAAATCGTAATTTAATGCTCAATCTGAAACCAAGATCGTAAAACTTTTGAAATAAAATATATGTATTCTGCTGTTTCGTGTAAAAGAAGTCTCTATCCAAAGTGTGCGGAGATTATTTTATTCAAATAATTTATCCAATAAAATGAGATCTAGAGTTTCGATTCTCTCGGAAATAATGTGTTTTTTCTTCCAGACTTTATGTTTCATAACTTATACTTACAGTTAATTATATACTGTATAAAATTAAGGATTAATCACTTTGAAAACTAATGCCTCACTATTTTCTATATTCAATAACGACGAGTATAAGCTATTTCCTGGGTTATATAAGGCGGGCGAATATGCCAACGTTATTTTGGCAAAAAATTCGGCAAATGGCAATTCTGCAATACTCACTTCAGCAAATTGGAAAGAACAAATTCGTTTGAATAAAGAAAACGCGTAGTTGTTGAAAAAATGACCGTCATATTCAAAGAAAATTTCAATTTTATAGAAGTTTCACAATAGTTTGAAATGACGGATTAGAATGTATCTTTGTCAAACCAATCAACTAAAAGTTGATCAGAGTAAGATATGGAAATATCTGTAAGTACGTCATCATGACGCATACGATACCCAAATAAGTAGTATGAGATATAAATTAAAAAAAAATCGGGATTTCGGAATATTGCGCATTCTCGGCAATATCCCTTGTCACATTGATTAAATGCGTAGCCACAACGTTAAAATTCACAGTTTATAAAGGAGTATGGCTACCGCATTCTAAGCCAAAGTGTAATAAGGGATTGGGAACAGGATCATTTTTGGTAAAAAATTTGATTATTGCCTCCTAGGTTTATATCAGGCAATAACCGCACATTCGCAATAATTGGGTGGAGCTATTGCACCCTATGTATATTTAATTATATCTTTAAATCTCTCATCTGATAAAGTTTTTAAGATTTATCAAACTGCAGCACAAATATGAGATAAGAATAATTAACAAAAAAAAATGTTTGAATAACCATGTTTCCAATGTTTCAACGAAAACTGATAATAAACAATTTCAGTAATTTAGAAACAAAATCAAAAATGGTCCCGATTTTGAACCAATTATTTTTACCTTATTATCACGGACTTATTTTGCTCGTTTTGACATCTCAAAAACCCAATAGATGAGTAGTTTTAAAAAGCCAAATTAATGCGGTTAGATTCGCCGCGTTTGACTCAAAATGTCTTCTTCTGGTTTAAATATGGAGAATAAATATAAAATGAATTTAAACTGTTCATCAAGTGTGAAAATTTACTCTAGTTGCCCACAGTATTAATTTTAGAATAATTCCAAAACTCTAGATTGTGTAATGAAGATTTCTGTACTAACAAGTTTCTATTAGTTGAAGATGAATATCGAAACGTTATAAATAAAATTATATGTTTATACCAGTCTGCTAAACATTTTTTCAAAAGTTCTCGCTTAATTTTTTTCCCAACTTATGTCTATACGAAATGCTCACTATTCTAGCGGGTGTTCATATACTGATGGTAGGCCCCAAATTGATTCAGGGTGAATTACTCCAGCGTACTGGCCACTAGAATTGTCTTCCTGGATGAAAATCAGAAACAAAGAAACTACTGGACAACTGTAAGATTATATATTATAGATCTAGCACTAATGTTGTCCAAAACAATTTCACACCACAATGTCAAATTCAAATTATTACGCAAGGTCCGAATTGAAATTCCCCTCCATATATAATTTTCAAGCGCACGGAACTGCCGAGCCGGTCTTATGATTTCCGATTTGTTTATATGGATGGTAAGCAGGTTAAACCTATAGGTTACTTAATAATTTTTCAGATTTATTTTTGAGAAATCCCATTAGTTTTGTAAATGGTCCGTTAAAACAGGAAATCTAAAAAAAACTGGCTCTTTAGTTTCACTAGTTTGAAAACTTAACGTTTATGACCCAAATTTACAAAAGGATCGTGTTCCAGTTACGAATAATCGCACCGAGAAATGTGAGGGATCTAAAAACATCCAGACCTGGGCGTGATTATGTTCAGTCAACTGTATGTAAAAATAAAACTATCTTGCTAGATTTACATCGTTCGTCCTTTGGAAGCTTCAACTAGGAGCTGGAACCACTGAGAAGTTATACCGCATTTATGATGTTATTTCAATGATATTTTATTTATATATAAAAGGTTCCATTTAATTTCGAAACTGCACATTTATTATCCTTTCCGCTTCAGCGCTGATTGATTCGTATCTAAGGCAACTTGGAATCAATTAGCGCTGAAGCGGAAAAAAGTAAAAATTAAATGGGAACTTATATATCTCATAAAATATCGTCGAAAATAACCGCGTGGCCCAAACTCACCGTGCAGCGCAGTGCTTAAATATCTCAGGGGAAGACTTGGTTCTCACAAGACCACTTAATTAGTAGTATGCCGCCCAAAAAATGACAGCAGTTTTCAAGGGGGACCAGTCGCTAGATACTTTCATCCTTCGGGAGCATCTTTTCAAAATATTATCAAGATGATGAAATTTAAATTGAAAAAATTAATAGCCCGTAAACAGCTTCCGACAGGGACCACCGGAGCCAATCATTTCAAAGTATTGGTTTTTTGTAAGAGATTTCCCAAAAAATCCTCTTGAATTCTTAAAGTAATATCAAGCGAAGTTACGCTTATAAATTTGTTGCTAAACTTTATAAAATAGCTGAAAAACTTAATTTCGTGAAATCACAAAGATGCAAAAATGAAAACCCTTGGTCTATCATTATTCGGCTTATTATTTCAGCTCTTTTTCACTTACGAAGATAATTTGTTACTTTAATAGTCATTCTATCATTTGATCCTGTTGATGCACACTTTTCCCATCGGTGGATCCGATGAATGCATCCAAAATGACGGAATTTGAGAGCATACTTGCAAAATCCCTCTTAAAAATCAGCAAGATAATTCTGACCAATAAAAAAAATAAGCGATCTGTTACACATAACAAGCGTGTCAATCAAAATACAAAAAAAATTAAATTTGGGTTTACCATGTTAAAACCATTGGTTTTGCCAAATAATCACGACTGAAATCCTACGAAAACATAATGTGCATACCTGTGTTTTCAAAAATCTATGTTATCCTCCGATTGTTGGTTATTACTTAAAATTCAATTCATAGTTTTCACCACTAACTCTTTAGACAAGCGATATCCGTTTTTATTAAAATTATTTATAACCATAAGACACATTCAAGTCCCGTTTCCAAACTTCTAAAAAATCCGACCATTTCAATACTGCCTTTTTTAACTTATTTTCAAACAGTAAAATTATAACATTACTGATAAAACAAATTTCGCGAAGATTCCGGTATAATTGCCTCTACTGGTCCTCGTATAGTCCACCGATTTATGCCTTGGCGAATTTTCGCAAATGATGGAGCGATCAAAAATAGGAATTTTACGTATTTGTAAAACTCGTTTTTTTAATATAGCAGACTTTATTTTTGTTTTAACTTTTTTATAGATATTTTTTGTAGAGAGACGACCAGAGAAAAAGAAGATTGGACTGGATTTATAACTATTTTGCGGATGCGAATCAACAAGGCCCGATAGATGTTATTTAAAGCTAAATTAAGCATTTATTTCTATTTGACGAACGAAACCCGAAAATGATAATTTTTCGACATATAATTAATGCTTTTTTGAGAACCAATGATTTCCCTGAGTGCTTTTATGGTTCTTACTTTTCAGTGAGAAATTCCAAGTCATATTGGTATCTCGTGGTATATTTTCTCATGTTTTCCTAAAAATTCCGAGAAAAATATCATTCTAAATTTATTTCGGTAAAAAATCCGTTTTTGGTATTCTATTTCACAGCAAAATGTCTGTCAGAAAAAAGTTTAATTTATTTTCCTTAACTTTTTCGTCAAAAAAAATGTACCGCCAATATACCGGATAATGGACTAATTCCATTAAACACGAATATTAAATCGGTTCCAGAAGTATTCCATTATTGACCCATTCATGTATCGCTCGCGCTCATGCACTTTGGGCCTTGCTATACTTTTTTTGCCGGAGTTTGGCTGGAGTTATGGGCCGCCACCCAAAATAACCTGTCGACGGCCATTTCATGTATAATCAAATTTATGAAAATTAACTCATACGATACATAGTTTTATTGGACCAAGCGACATAAGCAGTAATCCGTTTTGTCCCGCAACATATTTTGCATGGTCATTATAATTATAGTCAAAATTTCTTTTTCCGCTTAGAGTAAAGCATTTGGATTTTCAAAAAATGCGTAGGTTTTGACCTGACTTGTGTCGCTTGGCAAAATCACAGTATTATGAATCATACATATCGGATTTTCCCGAAATCGATTTTTTAACCAGTGAGAGAAAAATGCCTAAAGGATCAAATGACAGTTGTTGTTGTTTTCAAACATTTTTTAGTGCATTAAATCAAAAAAAAATTCCAAACATTTGGTAGAAACAAAATTGACTGACATTTTCTCAAATTGATAGTTGAACTAATCATGTTGGGTCACTCACACAATATGTCGAATTACATTAGTTAACAGATCTGATTTATTATGTTAATCTCTCAGTTCGAACGACAGATCTGGCAATAAGAAAGAATTGTCTATTCAAAAGTACCTTTATTGAAGTCATTTTGTAATTAAAGTTTGAGCATTTTCTGTTTAAGTTTTTCTTCAGCACCTTTTTTTATTTTCTCACTCCAAATTAGGTTTTTCAATTCTCATCAATTTTCTTTTCAACTCCCTCGAATTTCTTCTCTTTTTTCAAGTTCGGCTTCCGTTTTTTTTCTTAAATTAATTTCTTAATGTTAAACTTTCGACCGAAAAATAAGCGAAGCGTATGCATGAATATCGGCATAACACACCGCTATATATAATACTTATCGATCACGAATTATACTAGGGCAGTCAAGTAGTTTTTACCATATTGATATCGAGATTCGCGATTTTTGTATGCAACAGCCAACGAAAAAGCTCTCATGGAAACTCTTTCCAAAATTATTGACATCCGGGCCTCGAAAATAAACTGGAAGTTAATTTGTCGGGTTCGATCTCGGTAGGCCAATTTTTTTTTCTTAAATCAGCCGTTATACTTATTTCTTATCCTCTATGAATGACTGTCAAACATTTGTACTTTAACTTTATCGCGTCAAATCTTAAAAATTGAAAGATTGCGGCCAATCAAAAACCTGAATTTGAGAAAAAGGCAATTGAAATCGGCTTTATTATGGCGGTTCACGAAATTAAATTCTAGCATTTTGCATCATTCAAAGTATTCAGATTCTTTCCCGCTGGCTAGCAGCAAACCAGTAGAGCAAAAACAGAAAATAATGTTTTGAATGGCATGTCCGAATGCACAAAACCGTTCTCGAAATACGCTATATAAAGTAGAACATGACCATAAAAAAACTTTTCTCAGTTATGGAAAGTTTGTAAAACAAAAATTGGAAATATTTTAAAATACTAAAAAATATCTCAACCATTTTTCGATTTATTTTTAAAATGATTTTTAAAGGTTTAGCATAGGCGATCAAGTTTAAGTATCAATATTAAGAATTTTTATAGTATGGCAAACCTAGTACTCATTCTGGAAACTAAACATGCGACTGTGCTGGAAATTTGGGATAGAAATTATGTTTCCTCCCGATCTACCCGTATTACCAATCAAAACGTTTTCTTTTAATTACAAACGTCGAGATAATCGAGTTTTCACAAAAAAACTTAGATCCGAGCAAAATTGACAACTGTATTTCCAAAATGCTACATCCAATAACGTTACAAACAAATCCCCTTTTGAGAACTCCTTCGCTAATCGAGGTCAGCCTTATTTTTATTTTGATACCGGTTTTTTTTAACTCTCATGGAACCAAGGGATAAAAGGTCACTTTAAACGTTTTTTTTTAAATCTCAAAAGAGAATGTTTTCTACAAAATGGTCAATAAAATTCGGGCTCATTTTCCCCACATTCTATTTCAAATCACCTTTTTTTTTCATGGTACATTTTCAAATCTATCACACTCAAATTAAATTAAAGCAACTATCCAAAACTATGTATACTAATTCTATGAGATTGTATAGATCGTTTTATTCGATTACGTTTGCAAAATTGATTGCCAAATTAGGAAGGATGACAGTTTCTCATTTTGCTTGACACGTTAGTTCGTCGTGAGAATATCAAAATAGAGAAATAATATCGCTTTATATGGAGAAATTAGAGAAATTCAATCCTTTAAGCATGGCGTCGATATCTAGTTTCCGTTAGAATTACTTTTTGACTACACCTATTTTAGTACGAGAATTTCTCTGCCAAGTTTCTTTACTTATAATATGTTTTTGGTTTGAGATATTTTTTTCAAAGAAAAGTCTGTTTTAGGGGTTGAAATTAAAGGTTTTAAATTCAGGGGACGACATGAGTTTTTCATATACGTTTTGATTGCTCTATTTTGTAAGAATTTGTCACTAAGTTTTTTAACTCCAGGATTTTTGAATTGTTCAAATAAAGTACGTTTTAGAAAATTTTATAGTTCAGGATTCGACAAAACTAGAAATTCGACAAGTCTTCCTGAGACTATTGGAGGGAAAAAAATCAAAAAGGGGCTACATTTGAACCTACATCTAGGCTTTCGGTGAATTTGATGCCAAATTGAAATTTTCATATATACTTTAAGGAGACGGCGTGTTGCGCGAGGCTCCCAAATAAGCTGTTTTGACCATTCGAGTCAAATTTTCAAGAAAGGCTAATTTTGTGAATATGCATTTATATATTCATTCTAAATTGCAAATCATTAATAAAGTGATGAGAGATGAATGAGGAGTAGGCTTTTTTGTTGCTTTTAGGGACGCCTTACTTGAATTCAATTTTTCCTAGCGTAGTTGAGAAGCATCAGATGGCTGAAATAGTACTAACAACTCCTCAAAGTTGTTCTAGGTACGTGGAAAAAAAATTAATCATTTTTTCTTGGGGGAATCTAGGGGATCTCAGAAAACTTCACTTGAAAATGTGTAAAAAAGAGCCAAGTTATCGACGGCCACTCCCGTTAATTAACAAAAAAGAAAGCCCTTTTGATCTCGGGAGTCTTTCTCAGCCAAAGTTCAAAAATCTGCTTAAGATAAAATGATTGAGAATATACTCTAGGATCTGCAGGGGTCGAATTTTATTTAAGTTCAAGCACACAAAAAAATTTGAGAAATTTTTGTCTGAATTTTTCCCGTAAAAAGTTTTTTGAAAAAATTCAGATATCATAATATCACTTCATTGAAGCCTATCTATATTACTATATCGTATATAATACCGACTGTGTTTTAGCTTTTGGGTGTGCTCCCCGGGGAATTGAACGCCCCTTAACATACTAACCAAGTGCGCTCTGATTGGATTAAGCGTGAATCTCCTCGGAGACACCCCAAAAGCTAAAACCACACTTGTTAACTCTCATATATATAGACAATATTGTTAATTGATAAGACGATTCAGAGAACGCCCATAGCGTAAATTCACTTATTTCGCATCTAGTACATTTTCTGAGAAATTTTTTGCTATTCTTTTCGTATTTGACACCCCAAAAATTTTTAGGAATTTTTCACATTTCTTTGATCATTTAAGGAATTTTTTTCCGCTGCGCTGCCTTCCAAATTTTACAAGCTATACAAATGCCTAAGGTAACAATATTCTGTAGGAAATTTTTTTTTAATATGGACTTATACTTATGCACCTACGTACCGTTTTCTCCAATTGTTTTATTCTAATTTATGAGTTGACAGAGACCCTCCTATTCTGTCAATTTGTGCAAAGCGCCATTCCGAGTATAAAGGAGCGATTTTATCATCTATATACATCGGTTCTCCACATTCTGCCAAGACTTGTATCCATGAATTACTCAGTTCTAAATTTTTCATTTTTTGAGGAGATTCTATGATTCATAGATTGCCAACATGACTCGAATTTTTTATAAGAGCGAATTTAAAACCCATTTCAATTTTCAAAAAAATCATTAATATATCGCTTCCCCTAGATGACACTTGATGCGGGTCGGTGTTTGTAATCTCTNCATTAATTTTTCTGAAAGAATGAGCTGAACAGAAACGCCTTACTTGTCCTTATAGACAAATTTGTCAAAAAATATTTAAATTCAAAATAAATTGCGCATCTGTGTTTTCTAACACAAGTTGCAAGAATATTTCATTTTTCTACAAATTATAACATTTTATAAGACATGATTGTTCAATTCCCAAACATGGACTTTGTGATTATGAATATGAAAGTTGAAATTTATTTAAGACGCATTTATCTCTTGATGCAGTCAAATAGCACAATTAAATATATCTAGAATCCCTTTTAAATTTGTAGTCTTTGTGTTTCAAAACACAACGGGGCAGGTGGAGGTCAGTATATCGAATATCAGGTTGAAACCGTTTAGCTTGAATTTTTTAGAACTGAACTTCTAATTTCAGGCTGGTGGAGAAATTGGTCTTTCTTTGGATGCTTTTCGAGAAGTGTTTCGGATAGTGTTGGGTATAAACAACGTAGACAAACAAATCGAAAGACTTTTCATGAAAATCGATACTTCTACTGATGGATATATAGATTGGGTAACTGTCACAAATTCGTTTTATTCAAAAATATAAAAAATGTTCAAAAGTCGAATTTATTTTTAATTTGAACTTTTAGGACGAATTTTGCAGCTATATGCAGCTAGAATATGCAGAAAAAGAAGCCATCAGTAGGAGAGCACTGAAAGTCAAATTCAATATTCCGGTGAGTTTATTATTTGCCTTTGATTCGAAAAATAATTTATAAGTAAATTCTAGAAAAAAATTCATACATATTTTCAAGCAAACTTTTCTTTAATTGGATTTTTAATCATCAAATTTTAAAAATATATTTTTCAACAATATTTGACCATTAAAGTATTTAGTCTCTTAATTCAAATTTCTAAAAATCTAAATTTTCAAAATTAACATAAAATTTTCCAAGAAATATCATTTTTGAAGAAAATAACATCATTAAAAAACGTGATTTTAAGGGGATAGTGTCCGCAAAAAAATTTAGGCTGAAAATATGATATAGTACGAAACCACCCCAAAAAAACCGATTGGTGAGAGTCTCGTCGCTTTTCTAAAATTGGTTCTCCCACTAGAAGGCGGCAAAGTCGAAAACGGAGGTACCATTTTCTCCTTAATTAGATATCCAATCAACTTCATTTGTCTGTCAAATTTAGCGGCTTCTCAATTAGCAAAAAAACTTCGTTGGTTTTCTGTCTGACTATATAAAAGTACGGTAGATAACCCTAAAAAGGTGGTATTTTGGCCTGATCGGTACCATCTATTAAAAAACCGCTCATCAGAATTTGTTTTTACTATGCTTATTCGATTTCTCATACAATTGTGAACAAATAATACGTTCTACATTTTTCAGTTACGTCATCAAAAAATTAATACATGTATGAAAATAATGCTAAACATCAGATTTTCTAAAATTTGAAGGGTAATGTCTGAAAACAATTTTTTGATGACGTAAGTGAAAAATGTAGAACGAATTATTTGTTCACAATTGTATAAGGAATCGAATAAGCATAGTTAAAACAAATTTTGATGAGCGCTTTTCAAATAAATGGTACCGAACCGGCCAAAATACCACCTTTTAAAGGTTATCTACTGTATTTTTATATAGTCAGACACAAAATCAACAAACTTTTTTTGCCCATTTAGAAGCCGCTTGATTTGACACACAAATGAAGTTGATCGAATATATGATTAAGGAGAAAATGGTACCTCCGTTTTCGACTTTGCCGCCCTATAGTGGGAGAACCGATGATAGAAAAGCGACGAGACTATCATCAATCGTTTTTTGGAGATGATTTAGTACTATATCAGATTTTCAGCCTAATTTTTTTTGTGGACACTACCCCCTTAAAAGAAAATCTTATCTTTGAAAACAATCTAATTTACAAAATGAAAATTGAAATAATCAAACAATGAAAAAATTTAGAAAATTCACGATTATTTTCAAAATCTATGAAAAGCACTCAAAATTTAATTAAATTCAGGCAATTCAATCTAATCAAATTCATCGTGATGAAATCGTCAGAATAGCAAATCTTTCCGATAATGGGTTAATGAGTGTGTCGCAAGATGGAACTCTATGTTTTTGGAAAGGGAATAATTTGACATTTGAAAAATCAGTAAAACTTGGTGCAGCTGATGATAAAAGATCTGGAAAAACAAACTGGATTACAGACTGTGCTATAATAACTTCTATAAACAGGATTTTTGTATTTTCTGGAGGAAACCGAGTGAAATATTTTTTCTAGAAAGTTATTTACTAGCATGTGTAAAACGTGATGATTGTTTTTGAAAAATTTACGATTTTTTGAAAATTCCAGTTTTCAAGTTTTCTACGGAATTGTCCACACCGTTCACATTTCGACTCGTGGAAACAAGTCATCTGATTGAGTTTCTAAAGACCTCGAAATGACGACACATACTTATTATTTAGAAAAGAAGGGGGGTACCCCTCGTGGGAAAACCCGATTTTGTGTTTTTTGACGGTGAATATCTTAAAGACTACACATTGTGGAACCAAATAGTTAAATATAATGTAATATTTGAACAAAACATAATTGAAAATCACTGATTGCTTGACCAATCAGGAACCAGCTTCAAAATAGGGTCATATTTTGTCGCAAAAAACCTATTTCTCCGTGAGTTTTGAAGGTAGGAAAATGATTTGTAGCTTTTAATAACCACAAAATACAAACGCAGGTCTGTTACTATCGTTTACAAAAATTAAAAATAAATTAGCTCCAGAATTTCCAAAAAACGTTTTTTGAGCTGATTTTGAGGGTCTCGCGCAAAATCCTATTTCTCTCCGGACTTTTAGAAATACAGTTCAGACCTGTATAAATCAAAAGCTAGTGCGTTTGTGGAGAGCTGTTACTAACGAAACTTAAATTTTGATAATCTTTGTCTTCCAAAACTGTACTTCTAATTCATGAAAATCCATAAATTTCGATTAAAATGCTCGCAATCTATTAAATATATTTCAAAATGAATAAAAATAACTTTTCTAGTGCTGTATTTGGATGAAAATACCACCAACTTATTTAAAATTATCAATATTTTCAGAAAAAAACTTTAAGAATAAAATATATTTTTTAGTTTGAGCCTAAATTCATGAGGGGTACCTCCTTAAGAACAAAAATTATAAAAATGGTCCGACCTATTCTGAAAATGTTAGGTCATTTTAGCTTTTTAAGAACTCAATCGGATGACTTGTTTACAAAAGTGTGTTTACTCTCTTTTCACCGAATCTATTTTTCAAAAATATAACTTTTACTTTTTAGGCTTTAAACTAAAAAAACTCCGATGCCATGATAAAATATATTTATTTTCACTCGATTAATAGACCGTGAAATCCTAATTTACGATTCTATAAGTCTTGAACTTTACTGCCGAATCACAGGAATGGATTCAGTTCCCTTGAGAATCAGCCATCATAATGATGATTTCCGTGTTGTTGTCTGTATGGGTGACGAAAAAGGATTCGTGAGTCTACTGGTATTTCGACGCCTGGCGGACACTTTGAGAGAATGGAAGAATAATACAAAAAATGATAAAAGCATACCAACAGTAACAATTCATGATGCCGCAAAACATTCAAATATATCTTATTTTAAATGGAAAGCCCATAAAGATTGGGTAACAGAGGTATGATCTTTTCTAAGAAACCAATTATTTTTTTTCGTATTTAATCCTGGTACTGAGACAGTGCCAATTCGCACTGAGTGGTCATTTATCATGCCCGTTATCACAGTAAATTACACGCGAGTTTTATGAAATAAAATTACTTAAGTTTTTCACAATTCTCTAACTTTTGGGTCGAAAATTATTTTTCTCACTGTTTTTTCGAATTATAGCCGTTTGGTTTAGTCGAAATCGCAAAAATAAAAAAATTGAATGTGTTTTGAATACGAAAAATATTTTTAAATTTTAAGGACTTTTCTCTCAGGAGAGAATTTTGATAATATTTTTTTCTGAAGACGAAGAAAATATATGATGAATCAATCAAAAATCATTTTTAAAAAACAGGTTTTTCACATGTCGAATTTATTCGATTTTTCTGAATAAAAAAGTTCCACTATTTCATGGTTTTGAAAAACTCAGGTTTAATCAATTTGTCTCTATAAGTCATAGACTATGACTTACTGTCGTATTTGTCTAAAAGGACAAAACGACAAGAATTTGGCGATTTTTGGCCATTTTCGAAAAGTACGTACGCCTGAGAGGACAAAACGGGGCGTTAAAATTGTAGTAAGAAACAACAAATTGTAGTGAAAAAATTAATACTCATAAAAATGTAGCGAAATTTGATTTTTCTATTCTTTTTTCTGAGCTATTAGTAATAGCCTGATTCGCCTGGAAGCTGCTGAAGTGGTTTTTTGAGGATATACCGAATGTGTTTTAGCTTTTGGGGCTTTCTCCGGGGAGATTGAAACGCCCCTTAAATAAACTAACCAAGTCGCTAGACTTTTACGGCTTTTTCGTATTTGGAAACCCCATGACACCATAAATTGGCAGATAGAGAATTTAATTCCGCGTGCCTTGGTGGATATTATTTTTTGAATTTCAGACCGGTTGACCGGTAATGGCGGATTTTGGTAGGTCCGTTTTTTTAAATTGTTTCATTCAGTCCAAAATTCGGCCTGTAGAATAATACGGGCATAAGGAGTTCGAATCTGATATCAGATTTTATCGATGATATCATTATGCGTCATTTTGGGTCAATTTAGAACATTCATTGAAAAAGAACCTAAAGGTATAAATATAGATATAAAAACTGGACAACAAGAATAATTGAGTACCAGGAATTCAAATCTGATATAAGATTTCACTTGTGACGTCATTATGAGTCATTTTCGGGTCACTTCAGAACATTGATTTTAAAAAACCCTTTATAGATTTTTTTGTCAAACATTTACAATTGATATACAGGTATCGAAAAAGTGACAATTTTAATATAAAAAAATAACTCAATTCTCAATGAGTAACTTAAGGAGGTACTAGTCGCTGGCTTTATAAGTAAATATATCATCAATAAGTCACCGAATTGCTTAGAAATCATTAAATATTTTCTTATTTTTTCAAATTAATTCATTTTTCGATGTTGGGTTCAAATTTGAAAAAACACTCGTGAACTACTGGTCCTTAATTTGTGTTTGTATCAAATTTTGCGCTACACTATAAAAACTCATTGCTCTCAGTAGTTCAACAGAATAACCGGTTCAAAGAGTTGATGGTTCAAAGTTCCAATTCATTTTGAAAAAAAAGGCCCTATCAACGACCTGTCAACTATAATCAAAATTTGACCCTATTTTAAAAAGTTTAAAAAATCACGTGTTTTAAACTGTCAAGATAAAAATTTACGGCAAGATCTCTCTTTTTAAATCTGAAGTAAACTAAAATGACTTTACAATTTTAATGTGATAAAAGATTCCAATAACTGGTACACAAATACAGAATGATCTGAGTTTTCATCTCTATAAGGAGCCTTTTTAATTTTTTTTAAAGTGACAGCGAAATGGCTAATAATGACGCGTCATGACGTGACAGGTTAAATCTGATATCATATTCGAACTCCCTGTACATTACATAATTTTCTGAGTTTTCACATCTATAAAGGCTATTTCTAGATTGATAATCTAAAGTGACCCCAAAATGAGTCATAATGACGTCACAAGAAAAATCTGATATCAGATTTGAATTTCTTGTATTAAATTAACTGTAGGTCCGAGTTTTTTATATCTATAAAGGTTATTCCTAAATCAATGCTATTCAGTAATCTCAAAATGACTCATTATCACGTCACAAGTGAAATCTGATATCAGATTTTGATTCCTGGTACTAAATCACTTATAGCAGGCCTGGCGAAAGCCAACCAATTTTGTAGGCTTTAGCTTGGTCAGGTAAGGGTACAAAACGCAGGCCAAAAAAATAGGGCCCGCCACTGGGCCCATGGGGGGTAAATCGACCTCAGGAATCCGAATTCAAAATAGGTTAAGCTCTAAATTGACCACGAAAGCCGCTAGAGAGCAAAAATGCGGGCCATGTGCAGGCTCTAAAAAAATAAGGCTACGGGCAAATCAGTATCGGAAAAGCCGAAAATGACCGTAAAAACTTGAAAAGATGCCCACAAGAGCCGCTAGAGAGCAAGACGCTCGCTATATTCGGGCCCTAAAAAATAAAGGGCAGGATGTAAAATGATTCCAGAGAAACCGAAAATGATCATTAAAATTTGAAAAATGCCCACGCCAGCNTTGTAGTCACTTTGAAACATTTTAAGTGTCATTTTCGACTTTCCTAAAACCAATTTACTCAATAGGCTAACGAAAAAATAGTCCAGCAAATGCTTTACATTTGCTCTCTGGCGACTCTTGTGGTCACTTGAGGACATTTTAAGTGTCATTTTCGACTTCCCTGATACAAATTAACTTATTAGGCCAACAGAAAAATAGTCTAGCAAATGCTTCGCATTTGCTCTCTAGCGGCTTTTGTGGTCACTTTGGCACATTTTAATTGTCATTTTTGATATCCCTGATACAAATTAACCATAAATTTGGTGCAGCATATGCTTCGCATATGCTTTGAATTAGGCCTGCGTTTTGTACCCTTACCGCTTGGTCATGTCAAAAATTTTAGAAGCTTGGCTTGCTTTAGCTTGGCTTGATTTTGGCTTGGCTTGATATTTTTTTGGCTTGACTTTTTGACTTCAAATCAAGCCAAGCCACAAAATCAAGCCAAGCCAATTTTTGAAATCAAGCCAAGCCAAACTAAAAGTCAAGCATGCTTGAAAAATTAATTTTGAAAGCTTGGCTTTGGCTTGGCTTGATCAAGCCAAGCTAAAGAATCAAGCCAGCTGTGGCCAGACCTGCCTATAGGTCCGAGTTTTCATATCTATAAAGGCTATTTCTTAATTATGATTTTTTGAAGTGCCCCCAAAATGACTCATAATGACGTCACAAATGAAATCTGATATCAAATTTGGATTCCTGGTACTCAATTACCCTTGTTGTCCAGTTGTTATACCTATAAAGGTTTTTTTCAATGAATATTCTAAATTGACCCCAAAATGACTCATAATGACGTCATCGATAGAATCTGATATCAGATTCGAACTCCTTGTGCCCGTATTAGTCTACAGGCCGAATTTTGGACTGATTGAAACAACTTAAAAAAAAACGGACCTACCGGAAATCCGCCATAACCGGTCTGAAATTCAAAAAATTCACGAACGCACGCGGAATTAAATTCTCTATCTGCCAATTTATGGTGTCATGGGATTTTCAAATACGAGAAAGCCGTAAAAGTCTTGTATATCCTAAAAAAAACCACCTGATGCTCAAAAATTTTCAACTTTTTCTTAAAAATCTTCTTTTTTTTTGAAAAAAATTTAACCAGGTGACTTATTATTCCATTTTTTTTTAAATTTGCGCCTCAGTATTGCGCACATTTGGCTTGCATTTTAGCTCTCTAGCGCTATTATTCGATTTTTAGAGCATTTTTAGTGAAATTTTTCTCAAATGGACAAAACGACAGCGTTTTATTGGAACAAACCCGAAAAAAATTTTCTGTCCTTTTAGACAAATACGACAGTGGTAAGAATTTGATACCATTTAAAAATAATATAATTTATGAGATTTTAAGATCTAGAAAGCCAAAAATATAAAAATAATGAGCCAGATTTTGCTGCGCACTATACTTATCAAAAAGTCCTTACCGACTTATTGCTTATCCAAAAAAGTTTTGACGGATACCCCCCCCCAATTCATAATTGTTTATTGTATTTTTCTTATATTGAATATATTTCTCAAATTAAAAAACCTATAAGTTGGCTTTAAAACAATATTTCAGAGTAATTCACAAATTTCCAGCCACCTTAAAGAAAAATATCAATGTGATTATCGAATAAGGCTACAGTAGTTAATTTATTTTCTACAAAATCTTTTTGGATTGAAAATGAGTCAAATTATAACTTCGTGGGATGTGAAGGGAATACAATATAATTTTTTGCGATTCTTAAGTGCCGATTGACACTTGTCTGAGTAAAGGGTTGTTTCGAAATGTTGAGTACACGGGTTGGAAATGTTAGTTTTAAACATTGTAGAAAATTTGTTTAAGAAATAAGACTTACAAATTCAAATTATGAGATCTGATATGATTATAAATGGAATTCAAAAACATTTTGTTTTCTTAATTTATGACTGATCAGCAAAATAAATACAAAATTACCACAAAGAAAATAACAATTTAAGGCCTGGCCTAATCATGTCAGACCTAAAAAACAAATGAAATAGTCCCCGAAAACTACCATGATTTTCACTTTATCATGAATATCCCCAAAAAATTATTTTGTATATTTATGAAAATTTTTGCGCTTTACAAATTTTCGTGAAGTTAATCGTGGTGCAATCAATAATATTTATTTAAAAAAAATAAAATTATTTTAATTTTCAAATCGTACATGCGCTTATATGGATTTCAGCTCCAAATGCCGACCGCACGCCTTATTCGGATGATGCAAAACGCACGGATATGATTAGCTGAGACTAAACTGCATTATTCCCTCCAAATTCAGTAATTTTTGGATAAAGATTGCGCTGAGGATTAAAGGTTG
This sequence comes from Oikopleura vanhoeffeni, assembly GCA_004367855.1. Classification (NCBI taxonomy): domain Eukaryota; kingdom Metazoa; phylum Chordata; class Appendicularia; order Copelata; family Oikopleuridae; genus Oikopleura; species Oikopleura vanhoeffeni. The sequence continues at coordinate 62,119 of SCLH01002216.1, read as the reverse complement.
AGATCCATATTACTATAAATTATAGTCTATAATTGATACGAAAATGGTTCTGTGAAGTGAGATTAAAAACTTGTTCCAGACTTTCAATCAGCGCTAATTAATACTAATTTTAATTTCAGATTCTGTATATAAAACAATTAAACGCGATCATTTCGTCTTCTAATGATCCAAATTCTGCGATCTGTATATCTCCAATGCCCGATATCGGAAATCATTTCAGTATGATGGGAAGTCGTCAAGGTAGCGCGAGAAAAGGATCAGACGTATTTAAACCAAATTTGAACTACATAAAGGTAATATTTCGCAAATTAAAAATAATTTTTAAAAAATGATAAGTTTTTGAACATCTTTAAAATTTGGCTACATTTGGATATCATATGAAACCTAGATTTTTCGCTAGAGTTCTGCACCGTGTTTCTATTCTATTTTCGGTTTAAAGATTTAATTCGCACCTACTTATATAATGTATGATTTAAGTTGTATTTTTTATAATTATATTCAGATAAATAAAGGTGTTAAATCCTGCGCGTTCACCAGTAGAGGAAATGTTTTGGCTACCGGCGGCATCGACAGAATTGTCAGGGTTATCAATATTCCTTCTCGAACATTTTCTATAACAAGAGCAAGCGGTTTTTTTAAAGGTCATAATGCGCCAATCACATATGTCGGATTAGAAGGAAAAGAAAATCGACTCATTTCAACTTCTCAGGTATACATTAATTTTCTCACATAAAAACTTTTTATTTTTAAAGGCCTATTTTCCTCAAGTTACATAAAAAAAGGAATTCCCGAAAATTAAAGTGGCACTAAGGTGTCTGCAATCAGCTTCAAAATTCGAGCTCATGAAAATATCAATAGCTCTGAAATACGTAACATTTGGAAAAATTTAGAAATTATTAATTTTTCGATATTTTGAAGATTTTTACCGATTTTAATTGATGCAAATTTTCACTGATAAGAACCGATTATTTCAGCTAAGATTTCAATGTAACTTTTTATGCTGATTTCGAAAATACAGTACTGTATGTGTTTTATACTTGCGAAATGTAAATCGCATCACGGTTCAAATTTAAACCAATCAGAATCTATTATTTCGGCTAATTTTTGATGTTTTTTTTATGCTGATTTCGAAAATTTATATATCCCTTTATTGCCCTCTGTGACATATTTGGTCCCTCAAAAACACGGGGGGTGAGAAAACGACACTTCATTTCAAAACGAGTCATCCGATTTAGTTCTTGGATAGCTCAAACTGAGCACAATTATCTAATTAATTTAAACATGAAAAACTGTTTTTGATAGGACCAATGACTTTTTTTTTCTAAGATTACTGAAATTGTTTAATTATTACTTTTTGTTAAAAAATAGAAACAAAGGTCTGAGAAAAACATAGAAACAATGGTCTGATTTGGACCAACTTTTATTTTGTTTTATTCACTAGATATTTGTGCACAGTTTGAGCTATCTAAGAACCTAATCGGATGACCCGTTTTCAAATGACGGGTGGTTTTCTCCCTCCCCCGTGTTTTTAAGAGACCAAATATGTCACAGAGGGCAATAAAGGAATATATCGCAACAAAAACATGAGAAGTATCGTCATATGTTTAAAATTAAATACAAACAGTGAAAACCAGCAATTTTTCATAAAAAATTTTCTTTAGGATAATGTGATCCGTGTGTGGGATATGTCGGAACAAACTTGTCTATTAACACTCAATCCAAAAACGCATCAAATTCGAGGAGATTTTATAACTTCACATTTTTCGACAACACTTCAATCTTTAATAATAGCAACTGATGTTCTAAATCTCTTACAAATGAAAGTCAGTGGATCCTCCAAAAGTTTAGTAAAGTGAGTTTACCAAATTAACTAAAAATTTGACTATTTTCTCTCCCTTTTATTATTTTCATGATTCTAAGGAAGGTTGTATCGGAGGAAAATCGATATTTTCTAGTTTGGTCTAGTACATTGGTACCACTTAACCCCACCTGCATTTCTGTGTTTTAAAACACAGAGACCAAAAATAATTTGGGAAAGTATCATTTTGGCCGGTTGAATATCCGAACAGACCCCCGAAAGTTCCCCTTATTTTTAATTTCAAGAATTTTAGTGAGTTTCAAAAATTTCTCATCAAACCGGAAATGCATTATTTGGATGCAATTTTTTGTTTTTTGCAGTTTAAACAGCACTGGAACAAGATAATATTCTACAAATATACAAATAAAGTTAAGTTTCGGAGAGAAAAATTTTGCATTATTAATTTTTACACTCGGCACCGACTGGTGGTGTAATTGGCGGTCAAAATCTTAATTGACGTTTTCACCAGAAGCGCGTCGTGCGCAATAAATTCCATTAATTACAAATTGTGGCCCGTAAAATTCTACAAAAGAAAGGTTAATCAAAAGTGGTTGCTGGCCATACCTGAATTTATTTTTTATAAAGAAACATTTTTCCGCATACGCATTTTCGGGGGTACTCGGAGTGACCAAAATTTGTTCGCCGTCTTATTGCAATTGGTATCCGTCAGAGGAGATAGATTTTAAAGTCCTAAAATTGTCAAAAAACCGTCCGGTTTTTTGGCGGCATTCTAGATTGGTCAGTCGCCAGATCAAAAAAGCTCGTGTCTTAAAAAGGATTGGCAGTACTACCGTTACCTGTCTGTGGAAATTTTTGAAGGTCACGTGAAAAAATTTCCGAAAAAAAATGTTGCTTCGATTTTTTCGAAAGTAGAATCAAAAAAAAGCCAGCGAAACACGATCAGAAGTTGGCTTACCGTCAAGGTGAAAGTTTCAAGTTTTAGTGGTTAAATTAAAGCTAACGTTATTTTTGACTTCATTTTGAAAAAATACTTAGAAAATGATCGAAAAAACACGAAAATTTCGAAAAAAAATTTTTTGATAATTTGTCCGTTATCATCCCAAATCAATTTGGATCATTTTTCAAAGCCCCAAATGCCTCATAAAACCAGCGCGACCAGTACCCCTTAAGGGTGGGTTAGGGCTCGAGCTTGAAAAGGAGTTGGCTCGGGTTTAAGGGGGTGTGTGTAAATGAAACAAGCGTTGTAGAAAATTTTGTTATGTTATTCTTGAATTCAGCTGAAAGGAAACAATTCCGAAAATACAATATTTTAACCCAATCACGATCTCTGTTTACTTTCATTCGTCTTGCGTAGGCGTGTACGTATACAACACACCAAAACAAACACCTTCTGCTGGGAAATAATATCACTGAACTTATTTTCTACTTATAAAAACCAACAGAGATAGCTTTTTCAACGAGCGTTGGCAACCTATATTCGAAATTATCACAACGTTTCAGAATATGTCTGTTTTATTCAATTTGAAACAAAATTGACTGAGCGTAATCAGATTTAATCAGTTTTATTTCTGAATTTCATTTACCGCCTAAACAGCGAACGAGATTTTTTTTAAAACCAGGACGGCGCATAACTTATTAAGAGTCGGTATTCACGAAACATTGACCGAGACATTAACAATTTTGTGAATTGAAGAACATATTTTACCGGTTTTTCAGTACGGCACCGTGGAGTCACCCTTCACAGAATCAAAAAATTATTTGCAGTTGATAGAGAGTTTAAGTCTCCAGTATTTTCTTTCTCATTTATTCTTAATCTGCCCGTTTTTCGACCCTTTCAGTCCAGCTGAAGGAGAGGGCTATTTCCCCAGCAATTCAACATTCTACACCCACAACCCCTTAGAGGGGATATGGGCTCGATATTAGGAGGAGTTCGCTTTTTTTTTTCTGATAAGTAATAACAACTTTATTATTAACTCCCGTCTGTGGCCGACAATCTCTGGACCTCGATAGCGTGTCTTTGAGCCATCCGTTGGCTTTGCGTTTGAATCTAGCATTATAACCGATGATTCATTATTAACATATTTTTCAATGGATAATCCATTATATTTTATCATATATTATATATATTATCATTATTATTGTAACATATATATCATTATTATTATCATATATTATCATATATCATATTATTCAAAGAAGATTATCTACAGTCCTATAAAAACAATTTGTTAGAAGAAGATTTATAAAAAGTCCATCAAATGTGAATAAGAAAATTAAGAACTAATTCTCACCTTTTTCGCGCGATTTCTCACAAAACACAGAGTGCATTAAGTACACCGAATTTAGGATTAATTTGACATTTTTGATGATTTAAATTTTTTTTGCAAAAATAAGTACGGTATAATCACACTAAAAATTTTCAAAAAAAAACGCACAAAACGTCAATTATCTAATGGTCGATCTATCACTTTGTAAATTGTCAATGACAAATTTTGTCATTCATACATGATTAACCTTGAATCACTATAGCCAGATATATCCCTTTATGACCTTTGATATATCTAATAGAATGTGGCTGAAAGAAGAGAAGCGGTCTCATGAGTGGTAGAAGGGGTCTTTAGGAGTGTTAGGATTGGCTCCCTCAACCCACATCTATTAGATTTATCAAAAGGTCCTAACAGGGATATTGGCTCACAGCATACCTAAACACCTTCTAAAAAGGGCAATTAAATTCCACAGAATTGTTTCTCCGAAACATCATATAAAAAATTTTGCGGTGATTCCGAAAAAATACTCATTTTGTTCTGCTATTTAGGTCGATATGTTCGGGATTGTTGATTTTTTGATATTCGAGTTTCAGCTCGCAAGTTTACTTCCGGAAAAATTATTTCGACACTAGACACTCAAATTCACAACAATGTGAGATTGAGCCAGTTTTCAGGAAACGTGTTCTGTGGCGTACAAAACACGTTAAGAATTAAAAATTTTCGTAGCTTGGGACAGATATTTTTTGGAAGTGAAATTTCAAAATTTTCCAACTTTTCGTATTCCATGAAAAAACATATTTATTATAAAACTAATTAACATCAATCAAAAATTTACCTACACTGTATCACCTTGTTCTACCTTATAAATTAAAAATAATCAACCATACTAGTGCAATTAATCCTGCTTTTCTTTGGGAAATTACCCATTTTTCATAAAATTTGTGATTTTTCATCATTTTTTTTTCACTTTTTTAAAAATAACTTTTGATTGATGATATCCTAGACATCAACGGCCTCAGGAGTACAATCCTAACTATTTGAATATCAAAACCGCAGATATTAGCGCACCCAATCAAAACCCGTTGAACTAAGAAATAATCCGATTTCATTGATCAGATTAGAATTGCAGATCAACAATCAATGCTCAGATTTCGCATTTTTCAAATTTGTACTCTGAGGGCGGTTGATCCATATAGATCTATCCGAAATTAAAGCGTGACGTAGGGCATAGAACTTCGTGGCGTTGGTTACCTCATAAAATAAAAAATTTGAAGACTACGATAGCACGTATTCACGTGATAATAATACACCTTGGTTTTCTAACTATATTTTCTAGACACTAAAATTAGAATTCTAGAATGTTGAAATGATTGATTAAGAAAATATAACCTTTTCAACTCTCCTATTGCAAAGTATTGGAGCTTCAAATACCTTGAGCTTTCTGTAAACAACGTCCAAAGTACAAGGGGGGTTAATAATTAAGGGTCCTAAATTGCGATTAAAGGCCATCGGAGCCCGGATGGCCCAAGACACTACGCGGATTTAAGGGGTCTAATTCGTTAATGCTGATACATGGTTAAAATAAAAATAAAATTTTTCTTTTCAAAAATTTTGCAAACCTGAGAAAAAAAACATATTTTTGCCGAATTTTGAAGTGATCTAACTTACAGCACCTCGTAATTCATAAACTAACAAGGTATCAAAGGTTCTTTGATGCATGCTCCGAATATGTTTGATTCTGAAAAAAACGCTTTTCAGGAAATTTTTTTTTGATTTCAGATGTTCGAGTTAAAATTTTTTTAGCCCGTGATGTACCAAAACAACCATTTTGAGCACTTTTTTCAACGATTACGGACAAAATTAGATGATATTTTCAAAATTTTCTTGGATATTCTCCTTTAATTTACAAAATTCATTTATTATCTCTAACGAATAAAAAACATTTGTTATCGCCCTCGGCTAATTAAAATATTCAAAATGCGAAAATCGACTTTTTCCAGTACGATCAAACAAAAACTTTTGGGTACTTTTTTTGAAAAAAATTTAGACAATATCTCCTAGGTCCCAAAATATGAAACTCGAAGACTGCTTACTCAGCTCAGCACAGACGTTTAAAATCACTAAATGGCGTCATGTACTCATTAACCTCCACCTGCACGAGATATCCTATCCTCCCCACCTGCACGAGATGGGTTCAGAACACACACATAGTTAGATTGTCCATCATTAAATATCGACTAATAGAAATAAAGGGTGGGGTCGTTCCGAAATTTCTTGGAGGTTAATAATATAGGGAAAATGAAAAAAAAAATACGAAAAAACAAATAGCGATTTCTCAAATATACAGGGGTGTAAGATTGTTACCTTCTTTTTTCCAAATTGGTAAATTGCTATCCGCTAATGTAGAGAACGATTAATTTTGACAAAACCTATACGTCTTTCTCAGATTCAACCAATCAAAACGGCGGCGGAATTTCAAATTATCCAATTTTGAAAAAAAAAGGAAAACCCTACACCTTGTAGTGAAATAGCTCCTTTCACCACGCAGGTTGCGCGGCCGAGTGTCAAAATTATATGCCAAAGTTTTCCCCTCCAAAAAAGTCACTCTAGTAAGTATATTTGTGGATCATTATTTTGTTCCAAGTACTGTTCTAACTGCATTAACCAAAAATTGCACCCAATAATGCATTTCTTGGATGAGAAATTTCTAGAACTCACCAAAATTCTTGAAATTAAAATAAGGGGAACATACTTCGGGGTCTGTTCCGACTTCTCCGCCGGCCAAAATGACACTCCTCCAAAATCATTTTTGGTCCTCGTGTGTTCTGAAACCACGCTCGTGCAGGTGGTGGTAAGGATAGATCTACCAAGATGCAATTAATAAATTTAATGTCTTCGCAAAACGAGGTGTGTAAACTTCGAAAATTGTATTACGATTGATTCAAACGAAATTATAATAAAATATTAAGATTTTAAAGAAATACGTAAATTCTTATAATTTTTGTTATATTCTTATTGTTTAAAATTTCCAAAAAAATCATACTAAAGTTAAAATCACAGTTACCTTATATTTTCATTTTCTTCGTCTATTAAAATAAGATCTCACACAAACATACAAGCTGTATAAATCAATAATGTGGTAAAAATGCCAAATAAGCGAGATTGCTAAAAATATTTTCTGATTATTTTAAAAAAGGAGGTAGTTTACTAAACTGCATCATATAAAATTATTGATTGTGGTCTCGCGGTCACGTCAACAATAGGCTTTTCCGCTAATAGGGCGACAACGGAAATACCCATACACGTTTTGGTATATTTTTCAACAACGCCAGGGTTACTTAGTCAGCGCTTACGCGTTATAAGAGGACTTGTTTTCTCAATAATCAACACACAAACCAATGAATTTGAGGTACGATTTGTGAGATTTTTGGATATTAAATCCTAAGAGATTTTCTGTAGACCAACTATTTATGCGCAGTCCGGACCCGACTGTCGGGTAGACGACGTAAGGTTATCCGTTTACCAGCTAAAGTGTCCTCAGTAGTTTTAGTAGGGTATTCCAATAGTTTACAGTGATATGCTTTCTGGAAACGACTCATTTGAGTAAATTCTCTCACGTGTAGATGATTAATATAACTACACTATTCCAACAAATCGAACAACAATTGATCCGAATCCGGACCTTTTTACAACTTTTTCTTTAAACACTTTATGAGAAATTTCAAATGTTCATTAACAAAAATGGTAAACATCAGGTTGTTAGATTTTTCTTGAAATGGTGGTCATTTTATAGCTATCTAGAACTCAATCAGATTAGTTGTTTTTCAAGCCGAATTGTTAACGGTGTGAACACCTATTTACTTTGAGAGGCACTTTGATTGAGAGAAGATGTAATGTTGCTTTCGTCGAAAAAATGTGGGACATAATTTATGTCACATAAATTAATTGGAGCTTGAAATTGACACATTACCGACTCAGTCCCGTTTAATCGCAAGATGTTTTAAAAAAATTTGCCTCAGACAACTTTACAATTTAAAGTCCTTACGTGCATATACAATTAATATTCATTCATCGTAAGACACAGTTCATCTGCAGGAACATTTCATCGATAGACATTTATAAAAAACCCGCAGATAGAAATGTGGTAAAACTTCATAAAATTATACACACAAACCATCAAAATTATAAATAAGAAAATTCACAAAAAAAACTATCAGAAAATATCTCTACAAGAATACACTCAATTTCCATTTTTGAAGAGCAAAAAAAGTTATTCATTTCATCTTGATAAATATTCATCTATATGCATCTGTAGCATTAAATATAATGTTTTTAAGTTCAAAATGTGTCTGGTGTCATTTAAAATCAGCTATTGTAAAAACCTGGACATCAATTTGACATTTTTATTTTTAAATATTTTATTTTTAACCCATAATAGGGGGCAGTGAACAGGCTTACGCGTACGGTGCTTCAACTTTACAGTTCAGACTAAGTTATCGCCTACACTTGTCTACACGCCCGGGAAAAATGTCTTTAACGAGAAATATTCTTACAATCACGTGTCTGTCGTAAAATGAAATTTCCCACTCTTTACAGGGAGTACGACCGGGCGCTAGATCTGCTTGGTGACAAATCACCGTGAAATCGTAGATACGAAAATGGATGAGAAGGGAGGCTGGGGTTATACCTGTTGGCATTGACCTGAAGTAAATTGACGAATCTTCAGCATCAGACTGAATGCCTTGACAAATGCGGTCCTACTATGAACATAAATAGCTAAGAAAAACATAAGGATATCGAAAAAAAGTCTCTCGAAGTTTGCTGCAGCTTTCATTCCGTATATTCCGGTCCAGGGCTGACTCAGTGGTTGACGTGCTTAATAATTTGCAAGGTAAAACCAATATCGTTAAAAGTCGATGATGATTCAATTCTCTTCTTTTTCTTTCTGTGTTCTTTTCTCCCTGTTTCTTTGACCGTATTCCTACCTTCTTCTATTATTCTACATTAACTTCTTTTCTCGAATTTATGCGCCCTGACTCGCGCTGCGGAAAACACACTCCACGATACACGCCGACCACACTCCACAGCTACGATCCTACCTCTACCCCGGGCTCGCGCGCTCGCTCAGCGATCGCGTGTCTCGGCCACCCTGCCACGACGTCCCCACACTATACGACCCTGACCCTCGAGCCCGCGCCCCCCGCCCACAACCGCCAAAACCTCATACCCATCAATCTTCTAGACGCTCCTAGAGCCAGGCGCATCCGGCAAGAAGAACTGGGGCAAAACGACCTGGCCCAGATGCGGGACCCGCGTCGCTGGGGGCCCAACAAAAAGCTTCGACCAGCCCAGCCAGACCCAGCAAGAATCGTGGCCAGGCTCGGGCCAGGCCCGGTGCCGAAAAAACAGTGCCCCAGCGCCTGCGTGAGCAGGCCCAGGCGAAAGAAAGTGAGGTGCAGGTGAACGACATTTCTGGACCCAAGCAAACAGAATTCTTGCACTCAGCTGAAAAATTGATCAAAAACGAAAAACAATGGACCGGGCCCGTAAAAATTTCATTGAGGCGAAAAACATAAAGATAACGTGATTAAGGGGGGTAGCAGCGATTGTGGCAGACTTGCGTCAATTAACATTACGAAAATGAATAGTTGGTTGTATTTTTTCGCTGCTTATTTGATCGTTTAGCTGAGAATC